>CAOJBI012658775.1:0-21542 GCA_948277035.1 Euphorbia corollata
ACTGTCCATGATTTTCCTCTTTTGTAATTTCTTATAATCATCTCTTCGGGTAACTTTCGCTTTAAGCCGCTCTTCTCAGCGAACTTAGCCGGAATGTTCTGCAATTTCAGCACCATGTACAAAAAAGTGATGTATATGAGACTGGCACAAAACTGTAGGTTTGCTACTCACCAGTAGATAGTTCTTGATATATGATGGCTTCACAGTCACATAAACCTGCAGCTTTCTTGGCTGTTTTTCGGTCTTGGGCTTCGGGTTCAACCCTTTAGGACATCCTGGTTTAGGCAACAAAAACATCAAAGATTCAAACCGATACAGAATGAGACATTATCGTGCAAGATTAAAGTTTTGTTCTTTCAGAATGAAGTTCTCGTCTTTCATCTTAATTCACAAGCATACTTAACAAAAACACGGGATTCACGAACTTCCATAAATGTGTGAAAGAGAGAGAGGCAAAACCGGAAGACAGAAGAGCTAACTCACTTGTTATTTTCAGTACAGGCTTCTTGCCATTGTGAATGAGTCTGAAAATGCAAGAATCCCCAGCTTTGATCGAATTTGCATGACAAAAAGCTGACCAGCTCTGATTGATATAAATTTGACCATCGCTCCGTCTAAATCTTAAGCTTGCCAACCATTCCTTTCCTTGTTCATTCACAAGCACAATGTCGCAACGTCTATTGCACAGGCCATTTTCCCGAGCGAATTTCGTTGGAACAAACTGCTTGAAATACGCATACGTACGATTATTATAAAGAAACAGAAAATGCCATATTCAAAAGGTACTGAGTACTAACGAGTGTAGCAGAATTGGCAGCATAATATGACAGTTTCGATACGAAATATGGATGTTGATGAACAGAAGCACCAGCTTGTGCTGCAAAGTTGATGTCTTGCTTCTTGTTTTTCGAGTGTCCTGCATCATCATAATCCATTGATAAACAAAACAATAATATATGCTTCTATGTAAAATTTATTGTTACTTCATCTCACATGGTTATTCCAGATCAAATTAAATAAATTGATACCTAAAGTTTATTCAAGAACAAATTAATCGGAAGCCACGTTTAGAATGCTTCATATAAAAGCATTTTGACTCCTTTTACACATTGGGGTAAAATTCAATTTTGATGACAACATTAGAGGTATTATAACACAGGGATAGACTATATTGACATGGTCTTTGATGGCACAATGCCTTTCTAAGCCGTTGGATCGCAGTGTCTTTCTTTCTTTCAGTGTCTTTCTTTCTTGTTTGTTTGTTTTTTTGCAGTGCATGTGCATGCAATGAAACTAAACAAAAACAGTAACTTGAAAAACAAAACAATAAACCAAACCACTAAAACCTGCAGATTCATTAGGCACTTGTTGCTGTATCTCCTCTTTGATGAAAGAAGAATCTCTGAGACAAGTAGTTTGGTCAAAAACCAAAATATCAAACACCAAATCAACATCATCATCTTCAACAAGTCCAAACACCAAGAAATGGCCAACTTCTAATTCTTCATCTTCACAAAATTCTTCCCACCCATCACCTTCAATCAATCTTCCATTTAGTTTCACATGCCAAAATTTCCCCATTAGAGTCTTCAGCACTGCCTTACAACCCTTTTTACCTTCCATGTATTTCAAATAAAATGACTCTGGAATTACCTACAACAAAAAAGGAAGAGTTTGAAAAGGTACAAATCGGGGTGTTTTAATTAACATTAACAAATAAGAAACGAAATTAAAAATGGAATTCGTACCATATGCTGTTGAAATCCAGGAAGAAGAGGCTTAAAGAAGTGTGGTTTTGTTGGTTTTACTTTTCTCGTTCCCATTTTTTTTCCTGTGATTATCACTCTTTCGTCTTCTTCTTAATATTAATTTATCATGCTTGTTAAGTCACTGTTTAGATTATGAATTGACGATTGACAAGACAGTAGAAGATACGAGTTATTGTACTTTTTATTTTGTGTCGTAATTTTCAATGGATTTAAATCTCAATTTCTTTTAATTTGATACTATAAAGAATTAAATATTTGTAAACAGCACAGATATACAACCCTTGTACGATTAATTAATAGTGTCAAAATACAGGACTTTGAATAGTATTTGCAGAACTGTTATTTCAAAGCATTTCTGTATGCCATATTGGTAAAGCTTCAACAAAAAATGGATTAAAATCGTACAAAAATGTGGTAGCCAATGCCAATGCCAATTTCAAATCCTCCAAAAGATAGGCAACAAGGATTTTGACAGATTACATAGTATTTACTGGAGAAAAAAGGGTCAGTTGGATTCTCGAACTACTAAAAAATAAAGTTCTAGATATGAGTTTAGTTCTTCAACGAAACCAACTTCATATAGAAACTTGATCTTGAACCATATTGGTCCTACGGACAAAATTCAGAGCGGCCAAATCGACTAGAACTTAACAATGGGCTTGACATCTTCTTCTTCAGTCTCTGAGCTGTTCTTTTGATTAATCTTCTCGCAGCTCTTGCTGCACTTTGCAGCAATTTTCACACCTTACAAAACAACAACAAAATTCTCATAACAAAGAAATAGAAACGGTAACGAAAACTTGAGAAAGCAGCAGTGATGGCAATTACCGGAGATTTTCATAACGGGCTTCCTTCCATTCTTGATGACTTCCAACTTGAAGACATCTCCTACTTTGATGCCATTTGACCTTGCAAATCCATCCTCGTCCTAAGTAAATGGTTCCTTTCTTTCCACGTTTGTCCTCTTTCATTTATTATGATCATCTCTTCCGGAAACTTTCTCCTTATGCCGCTCTTCTTTGCAAACTCTGCTGGAACTATCTGCAATTTCATCACCCATCATATTCAAAAAAATGTTGTTCATTAATGTATGTGAGATTAGCCGAAATAGTGGGTAGCGCCTCATATAAGATTGTTGGGTAAATGGGCCGAAATACAACACAGGAGCTGGACCTGAAAGAGAAGAAGAAGAAGAAGACAATAATGTTAATAAAGTGGAGCTGGGCTAGACAATATGTACTTGGTAGTTCCTTCCAATATTGAACCACTTCTTCGCCACTTAACAGTTAGAGATGGCACATGAACAAGAACAGAGAAGCAATATATCCAAAAATCAAAGAACACATAAAAGGTTTTGGAAAAGCTACATCTAAACAGAAAAAGCAAAGGAAACATCTTATAGGCAATAAAATGTGACGGTTGAAATATAGCTTGTTGGTTTACATTTAAGCAAAATATAGATGTTGTTACTTTAATGTCAAAATAGTTACAAAATGCTCTAAGATACCGTAAAACAATTTAAAAAGACACAAAATGATTTTAGCAAAATTATTTTCTGTATAGAAAAATAATAAAAGGTTCTGCGCATACCTTAATCCATTTCTTTCATGTACATGAATGAGCCCACCTTATCTCATACACATTTTTGCAAGCTCAGTAAGAACACAATATAAACTAAAAAAGCTCATTAAATTTTTTCATGGGGGTTATTTTCTTTCGAAAGTTATAATGAAAACTCAAATTTTTAAAAATTGGGCTGGGCTTGGACTTTATTGGGCCTTATTACCCAAAACCTGGGCAGCCCGCTCCATGTGGGTCCACTGTGCAATAATAACCCATTTAGTCAATATGCTACAATACTCATGGTTCGAAAAGGTAACATATGGACCCAATCAAATGGGTTACTATTGCACAATCTGTACTAGAAGGACAATTAAAAATCTAATAAAAATTGATAACAAACCACATGACATGAGTAACATATATGCCATGAGGACCATATAGACAAACACATTACTCTAAAGGGCCCAAAAGATCATATTTGCTGTTATTTGATGTCATAAAAGCATAAGATAACCGTTGAATAAGCCTTCAAATACCTACCTAGTGTACATAAGAATCTCTTAATTGGAAAAATATCCATGTAATGGACTCCAAAGATACTAATAGTGTTAGCCTGTTGGGAATTGAATTGATTAAACAAGTTTGACATGCACAAACAAAATTAACATATAAATCGTAAGACACAAACCAACAAACACGATTACAAAGATTATTAATTAGGTCGTATCAAACCCCTAAAATACTCAAGAACTCTTCTAAACAACATTTACTTTAATCTCTATTTAAAAAAAAAAAACCAAGGATATCCATCGACGAATTCACATTCTCTCGGTGACTTGCAGACACCTCATTGGATGAGACAACTTAAAGCTGCTCCATACCCAAAGCTAGGGATCGATCCCAATACCTTTGGTTAATGATAGATGAGTCACAACCACTCGACCACACCCTTGGGTTAACATTTACTTTAGTCTCTTAATGACACATCAGCATTAGTATATACAATAATCTGACGCTAAAACATCTCTGATATTGACTTTGTATATGCTACAAAACTTGTTAAGTGTTGGTCATTAAGTCAATTGTCTTTTCTCTAGAAACAAATTAAACCAAACTTTACTCTCAAATTAATGCCAATTTTTCCTTGAGTTGGCGACATTGATTGGAATGCTTCATCGTATGGACTGTGTTGATTTCCATTTCTCAAATGTATGCATTAACTTGACTTGGACTAATCATCGAGTTAGGTACTGATTTCTGGAAATGCAGGCGGAAAATGGAGATAATTTCAAATTTGTTCTATAAAAAACACAACTAATTTGCTCATCTATGTATTCACTACTCCCAACACGAACAAATACTAAAATTATGGCATTGTTCTTCTATGTCTCTAATCTCTCCTTCCATTCTCTTCTATTTCTCTCGTTTTCCATTACACTCATCCGTTCCTCATTCGGCTCGCAGCATCCGCCTTGCCAAGATGATGACCGCTCTGCCTTGTTACAGTTCAAGCATAGCTTTGTCTTTGATCAGTTTTCTTGGGATCCTTCAACTAACTATGCCAAGCTCGCTTCTTGGAAAGTTGGAGATGATTGTTGCTCGTGGGACGGTGTTGACTGCGATGACGTAACAGGTCATGTGATAGGGCTTGACCTTTCGAGCAGTTTTCTCTATGGTTCTATCAACTCTACCAGCCCTCTCTTCCGACTTGTTCATCTTACAAGTCTTAACCTTTCTTTCAATAACTTCAACTTGTCAAGAATTCCAAGGGGGATTAGAAACCTGTCAGAGCTAACACATTTAAATCTCTCTGTTTCGTACTTTTCGGGGCAAATTCCATCAGAAATCTTGAGGCTTTCAAAGTTGGTTTCTCTTGATCTATCTCTAAATCCATTGGTGCTAGAGAAGCCTGGTTTGAAAGATGTAGTTGAAGCATTCACCCTTTTGTCTAAACTTCACCTGTCAGATGTCACCATTTCTTCTCATGTACCTCATACTATGTCAAACTTAACTTCTTTGTCATCTCTCCTTCTCAGAAACTGCTCACTCCTTGGCGAGTTTCCCTCAGGTATCTTCAGGTTACATATGCTTCGTTTTCTTAGCCTGAGAGACAATCCGGATCTCACTGGATATCTACCAGAGTTTGATCAAGTTGGCAGCAGATCGCTTGAGTTGATCAGGCTGGATGGCACAAATTTCTCGGGTCAATTACCTATTTCAATTGGGAAACTCAAGTCACTGAGCGTTTTTAATGCTAGGGGATGCAGTTTCGGAGGTCTAATACCGTGGTCCATTGGTAATCTAACTAAGCTAAGTGTCTTGGACCTCTCCGAGAACTACCTTCTAGGTAGTATCCCTTCTTCATTTAGCAATCTGTTTCAACTCACATATTTGGCACTTTCCTATAACAATTTCAGCTCTAGCACCTTGCATTGGCTTCGTAAACTGACCAATCTTCAAACTCTGCAATTGATAGAGACCAACTCATACGGTCCCATCCCTTCTTCATTGCAAAACTTGACCAATCTTGATGCACTTTGGCTTGGTTCCAATCAACTAAGCGGTCAAATCCCATCTTGGCTAGGTAATTCTACCCAATTTACTAAGCTTACACTTTCATATAATGAATTGCAGGGTCCCGTTCCTGACTCAATTTTTCAGCTTCCAAATATCCAAGCTATTGACCTGGCTTACAACAATCTCAGCGGATCCTTAGAATTCAATACTTTCCTTCAACCGAAATACCTTTCTTATCTCCATTTATCAATGAATCATTTGAACCTTGTCAAAAGCACATATGCAAATGCAACTCTCCCCAAATTTAGATTCCTAGGATTGAGTAGATGCAATCTTTCAGAGCTCCCAACCTTCTTGCGCGGGCAACACAAACTCGAAATTTTACTTCTCTTTCGAAACAGCATTGAGGGGCATGTGCCAAACTGGATATTCGGTTTGGAAATGCTTGTTGTTTTGAACTTGGCCCACAATTTTCTTACAGGTTTTGAGCATCCTCCAGGGGTAACTCTCCCATGGACAAAATTGAATATTTTGGATCTCGCCAATAATGAATTTGAAGGACTCCTTCCAATTCCACCACCTTCCATTTCCATATATAATATGGAACAAAACAGATTCAGTGGAGACGTATCGCTGTGGTTTTGCAATTTAACATCTCTTTTGGTTTTACAATTGTCAGAAAATAACTTGAGTGGAAACTTGCCTTCCTGTTTGGGAAACTTGGGAAGTTCTGCATTAGTTATGAACCTGAGAAACAATAGTCTCCTTGGAAAAATTCCTGACAATTTTGACATGAGTTGTGCATTGAAGGTATTAGATTTGAGTCAAAACAGAATTGGTGGTAAAGTGCCGAGATCAGTAGCCAATTGTTCGATGCTAGAAATTCTCATTCTTGAGGGAAATCAGATGAATGATGTCTTCCCTTTTTGGTTGGGAAATCTTTCACTTCTTAGAGTTTTGTCTTTGAGATCTAATAAATTTCATGGTGCAATAGGAAAACCTGCAAGCGATTTCGGGTTTGAAAAATTGCAGATCATAGACCTTTCCGACAACAATTTTGTAGGCAAGTTGCCTGTGGAATATTTTCAAATTTGGGTTGCAATGCGAAGTGATGATTATGACCGGCTAGCATATATGCAAGCAAGAAGCATGACTTTCTACATTGGTGAATACATGTGGTCTTTTCGGTATTCATACTCCATTAGAATCATGAACAAAGGCACAGAGAGGGCTTACGATCGAATTTTGGAATTCTTTTTCGTTGTTGATCTTTCAAGAAACAAGTTTGAAGGTGAAATTTCGCAAGTCATTGGGACTTTAGGAGCACTTCAATCGCTCAACCTCTCCAACAACATTCTAACAGGTCACATACCATCGTCATTGAAAAATATAAAGCGCCTTGAAGCTCTGGATCTTTCTGCCAATGAACTCTCAGGAAATATCCCGACAGAGCTCACACTCCTTACTTTCCTTTCAGTAATCAATGTGTCTTGCAATAACCTTACAGGAACTATACCTCGAGGAAACCAATTCGAGACATTCCTAAATGAGTCATTTTTAAGCAATCCGGGGCTTTGTGGGTATCCATTGTCAAAAACATGCGAGAACACACAAGGGACCTTACCATTACCACCTTCAGAAAATAATGCAGAGGACTCTCTGTTTGAATTTAACTGGGAGATTGTGTTGATTGGGTGTGGTACTGGATTACTGATAGGAGTAGCATTTGGTTGTGCTTTGGACACTCGGAAGTATGAAAGGCTTGTCAAGAAGAAGTTTGGTAGGCGGCATAGAAGAGGGCGCAGAAATTAATCGAAAAGTCAGTTGTCATTCTATAGATAATGATCTTGTATAGTAGGACGTAGTGAATGGTTTCAGGTTCTAAAGTTGAAAGAGTTCATAGTTAATGTTTTCAGGTGTTGTTTCTAATTTGTGCTCTATCTCTATGTAAGGTGTTTCTCAAGAGCTCATCAAATAAAAGTGCATATCAATTTACTTAATTTTCCTTAATCATGCGGTCAGTTTGAGTAAAATTGAAAAGTCTGCAGGTAATGAATGGTTTGAATGCTGCTTAATCGAATGGAATGCTAGATAAGCAACTTTAAAGCTACACCGATTGTCCAAAGCGCCTTCTTCTGAACACATTCTATACCAGTGGAAAAAGTGAGGAAAACAAGAAAAATGAAGAAAGAGATTAGGGACAGAGGAGAATTTAGTCATCATCTTAATTACTCCCTATTTGTTTGTGCAGAGAATGCATTCTATGATAAGATTACAAGTCTTTTTAAGGAAAATAAAAACATGGAAATTTTTCCCATTCCATATGATGCATTGAATTCAAAATAAACATTTCTTGAATACAGTTAAACTTATAAAATTCTAATTGACGACTGACTTTAAACTAATATACATGTCTATTTTTCCATATGAAATGACACGCGTTCTTCAGTGATGTGGTGCACGATTTTGGAGCCGCGTCAGCAATTTAATTAGGGAACCTGCACTACTGTGTGAGGCTTGTTTTGTTGCAAAATTATTGAATAATTGTTCTGTTATCAAAAACACATAATTGCCCAATATTTTATCCTAATAGTTTTTTTACTTGTTGAATTTTCGCATCTTGTTTTATTTTTTTTTAAAAAAAAGAAAGATTCTAAAACATCGAAAATTTGAATTTTCTGAGAACCGCTTATATATTTTTAGAGAGTAATATAAAAAGGAATAATTAATAAAGAATATATATTGACATGGAAACTTACTAATTCATGTTCATAAATATTGGGATGTAAAATTGATTAAAACATTTTGCTTTGAGAGGAATGATGTTGCAAACCTAAGTTTCATGCGATAACCTAGTTTCTAAGCAAATTTTAATCCATCTTGTGCATCAATCTCTAGCGTGACTTTAAAGCTTTCTCGCTCTCTTTTTGATAAAAATTGTGAAGGCGGTGTTGAAGGTTATAATCTAAAACCAACAAAGAATAAATTCACAAGCCATACTTATCAGAAAACCGAGTTTTCTTAGGGTATTCTCAAGCTAAAAACTTGAAGGATGTTAATTTCACACCAGAGTTATAAATTCAACACTCACAAGACAGAAAATATAAGTTGATCAATTAAATATTCTAAATTAATACTAATTCTAATCTAAGTAAAGATAAATAAATATACAATAATAATAATAATAATTATTATTATTTAAATAATATAAACCAAATTCATAATTATTATCATAATTTATTAAAATTAATTTTAATATTCTTATGATAACATGCATATTTTACACATTTTAGTATCATTTTGATGGAGCATTTGAATGGTATACTATTAATTTATGGTGAATTGTGCTTATTTAGGAGATAAAGACGTGATGGGACTGATTTGAGCACAAATGAAGAATAATGAGACGTTTTAGAGTTGTTTTGAGCAAAATTGGAATTAAATTTTGATGCGATGATAAAGATTTCAAGAATTGATATACATCTATGTCCCTATTTTATCTTTTCCTCAATTTAGTATTTTAGGCAGACTCAAATTAAAATCCCACCATAAAAGATCTCTTGGCTGGTCTCTAAGACCAACTCCTACTACCTTCTTTTTCTTTAATTTAATTTTGTTTTTTTCTTTAATTTTGTCTAGCTAATTTTCTTTTCTTTCGATTGATGAATAATAAAGGCTAGTTGCTATTGTGTGGCTTGTTCTTAATTTTATCTTGATGTTGATTTTCGAATAAAATATGTTTCCTTCTCATGCCTTTTTATCTACTTTAACCTGATCCATCGATGTTTTTAAGATTTTAACATATTGTTATTCTTTTACGGTTAATACTAACATTGCTTAATTGAAATTAGTAACAAACGATTTCCTATAATATCATGGTATTATTCGATTTGATTTAATTTTCGTGTTATCATGATTTATTGAATCAAAATTGGTTCTTCGAATCTTAATGCTTATTGAAGACTAAGTCTTGTCATCTATTTCTACAAGTGCGTTGGATAATCTAGGGAATTTATTTATCTATCTAAAATCAACTCAATTTTAAAAAAAAGAGTTAAATGTGCTATTTCATAGTTAAAGTGAATTGATTTTCAAGAATTATCATTTTGCCTGTGATCAATTGCAACTAAGCTGCGAAATCCTTAATCGAGAGAAATTTTCATCCATATTTTCTTTCTTTTCACTTTTTGATTTATTTTATTTTAAAACCAAACAATTCACAACCCCCATTTTGTTTATTTTAGTTTTTAATTTTATTAGTCATTAATTCGATAGAATTGATTTTGATAGTCTATGTGGATTCGACCCTATTTAAATGAAACTACTAAGTTTTATCAAACTGAAATAATAGGAATTTATTTTTGGTGAATTCGACATCCATCATCTTATTATTTATAATTAATTTTTTTATTAAAATTTTGTTATTAAAATCAGTTTTATTATAGTTGTTACAGTATAAGAACTATACTAGTTATATTACGTATTGTAATCATTAATTAATATTATTTTAATGATATGTGTTAATGATTTATTATATTTTAAATATTTATTTGATTTTACTATTATTTTAAAATTTTGTAATATCTATATGAAATTGAATTCTTAGATGTCGCTGTAACAACATTGAGGGGTATGTTCCAAAGTGGTTATTCACTTTGGAAAGAACGACTTGTTTGAACTTGTCCAACAATTCCTTAGTCGGTTTTGAGAAGCCACTTAGTATTGTTTCATTGCCTGATTTGCGCATGTTGGATCTCGACTTCAATCAATCCAAAGGACCCCTTCCATTTCCATCACTTTCCATCATCATTTACCATGTTTAACAAAACAAATTCAATGGACATATCTCACCTTTGTTCTGCAACTTAACATCAGCTTTGAGCTTAGATTTGTCAATCAACAACTTAAGTGGAACACTACCTCCCTGTTTAAGAGATTCCGTCTTAGTTCTAAACCTCTAAAACAATAGCCTCTCAGGAGAAATTCCTAACAAATTTACAACTGGCTGTAAATTGAAGGTGATGGATTTCAATCAAAACTTATTTGAGGGAAAGGTACCTAAATCCTTAGCTAATTGTTCTGAGCTGGAAATCATCAATCTTGATGATAATCGGATGAATGATGTCTTCCCCTCTTGGTTGGGTAATCTTCCTTATCTTAAGGTTTTATCAATGAGATCTAATAAATTCCTCGGTGATATAGGACAACCTCTAACCAAGTTCGAGTTTGGCAGCTTGCAGATCATCGACATTTCGGGGAACAAATTCAGAGGAAAGTTACCACAAAGTACTTCTGAAATTGGGTTGCCATGAAAAATGTTAACAAGGACTACCTAGCCTATATGAAAACAGACATAAGTTTTGAATTACCCCTAGAGTACTTAAATTATAATTTTTAAATAAGTTGGACAAATACCCCTTATATTATTATTAAAAATCTTATAAATAGATGAACTCACTGAAGTTTGAACCCTGGAAAAAAAAATTCCCCGAGGAGCACCAAGGCGCACACCAAAAGGCGCCTAGGCGCACACCTGATGAACACTACTTCGCCTGAGGTATGGTGAGGCGAGAGACCCATCGCACTGCTTAAGGAGCGCCTTTAACAACACTGGCCAGCATGTGATCAGCTTCATAAAAAATAAGAATCTTGAAGTCGGTAACTTCCACAATATCATCCGACATCAAATCCCTTCGAGGTACCATGAGTGACAAACTATTTGTGATTTCTGAATGCATACTTTCCCATCTTCTGAAGTTGTCAAAATTTACAACCACCAAACCAATCACTGATAAATCGAAAATGCAAAAAAGGAATGCATATCTTCATAAGAATACAACCAGGAATTTACATAATAGATCACAGTTTTCAAAATGAATTTTTATTATTCTAAATAAGATCATCAAAAGGTAATGATTTATATCAACTATATATAAAACGAGATAGGATCGATAATGACTTAAATACTATATTCCACCAATAAACTCATACTTAAGCTAAATTTTTTTTAGGATTGCTACAAAACCCAAAACAAAATTACTTTAAAAAACATCAGAGTAAGAATTCAAATCATTCCCAAATGTATCATCTTTCATCCAATTAAGCAAGAAGGACAATAAACAAATAAAGTTACAACGACCATAACAATAACAGCTACAGACTGACCTGAATGGACAATTCTCGTGTAGGGAAAATGCCAAGAGCACAAAACAAGTATTTGGCCTTGTCAAATTGATCATCAAACAAAATAAGCACAAAAAAGCAAGAAAAATAACAAAAAAAAAAGAAAAAAAAAAGAATTCCAGACACTAATTTTATATCTACTTTTTTTATTAATGAAGCACAAATTAATATTCTAAACATTATTTTCTCAGAGTTTCTTCATCTAATATTCTAATACCAAAAATTAGGTATATTGCAAGTTTTTTTTTTTTTGCATCCAATTGTTGATGTTGAAACCAAAATAATAATAAAAAAAAAAACTCAAAGTTATCTAATACATTAAACATACTACAAACTTATAAGCCAACCATTTTATTTTTTCTTTTGTAACTTCTTGTTGGAAGTTACTTCGTCCTATGCTAAATTCAGTCTCGTACTTTTTACTAAGGATATATCAACACATAAACACTTTACCTTATAAAACCTCCAATAAATTACAACACTAACTCCAAATGGAAGTGAAGAAACCCAATGCTTGGATTTGGGAAAATTCAACATCTATATCTGATTGGCCTAACATCTTCACAATCGGAACATTTGCCATTTTGATTACTCTCCCTTTCTTGCTTCAAAGCTTCCAAAAACAAAGCAAAGACGCATAATCAATGTACTTGCAATAGCCTCAAAACTTGCATACTGACACGCGTCAACATGATCAAATGACACTCAAATTTGGCGAAATATAATTGAACTTACGCAAATAAGTGTTGAAAATGAGTTAGTGAAAGGGTCGTCAGTAAAGTGTCACTAGAAAAGATCAACACCACACAATAAACTACATTTTAGATGAAAAAGTAAGATTTGAAAATTTACCATAACATTTAATCTCTGGTTCGGTCCCTCCCTTGACTAGTTCGAACATGATAACATCTTCCTTTTTAATGCCACTTTCTTTGACAAACTGAACCCATTCAGAGTGCATATAAAATGCATTTCTCTTATGCAGCGCTACTGACACTAGCCATGATTTGCCAATTTCATTTGTAATGGTTACTGTTGAGCGTTTCCTATCAGCAAAGCCATGCTCCATTGCGAATTCTTATGGAATTCCCTGCAACTCAATAAGTTAATAACAAACATGCAAAAGTACCCATTATTATTGTGAATACGCTAATGGTGATAAAGCTTAAAGCATCATCAACATCAACATAACCCCAATTGCCTATCAAGGCTCCCGCACGAAGCGGGGTAAGGGGGGTCGGGTGTATTTCTTTTACATAATAAAAAATTTCATTGAAAATACTAAACTTTCTGTAAGTGTTTTATCGTGATTCGAAGTATCTCAGATCCCTTATTGTTTTTCTTTGTGGCTTAGAGCATGTTGTTTCTCGATTTGAGATTCAAACGAGACTTTTATGGTAAGATGTGAGAACAGTACAAAACTATTCAACTTTAATTATCATAAATATTGGTATCTTGAGAAAATGTGTCTATGCACTGTCAAGGCGTAAAAAATTCGGACTTGACGATGCCTAGGCGGCAATAGATCGGCCAAAATTGGGGGCAACCAGCAAAATGCGACTAAGCGAGGCCCAAGCGAGGATTTTTGAAACAGTGGTATTCCACAAGCCCGTTTCTTAGTGGTTATATAAGCATGAATGTGCTGGTACATCTTTTTCAGGATCTTTGGCATCTGCACTTTCTTTTCATTTTTTTTTTGTTTAATTTATTGACTGGACTTCCATATTATGCCCGAAGAAGTTTCCTTTATCAATTCTATAATTTATCATATGAAGGAGCACAGTCCATGAGTCATCCGAGTCTATTGTTATTATTGGTATTAAATTATTACAATCCTAGGGATCTCCAAGTTCTTGAGCAGCATCCGTCTCATTTTCTTTTTTGAACTTATCATTCATATTAGCATGTGTAATACACTAAGTAAACTGATTGCTTGAAATGATTCTTGAAACAGACTTTGTTAATTTTTCTCCCTGACCACTTTTCTGTTGGTAATATGTTAACAATTTGCTCATGATGCTAACAATTTGCATTGTGACACAGATTGCAGAATTTGTGTTTGGAATGCTGCTGATGGTAGCTTAGTACATTCTCTGACTGGTCATACTGATTCAGTGAGTAGTCTGTGCTTTATATCCTCCCCTCCCTCCTCTTGTTATAATTAGGGAAATAGTAGCAAGTAATTGTTTCTGCATGCATGCTACTTAAGTTGAGAATATGCCTTGAACTTTTCAACTTAAGAAAATCTCCTGATCTGCATGTGATTATTGAATGCATGGCGAATGATGCATATTTAATGCTTCTAATTTGTTTTAAAATGATGCATTCTCTAAATTTCACCATTTTCTTAGCTGATGAGTCATACATGTGGTCCTTTTTGTTTTGTGCAGACATATGTTCTGGATGTTCATCCTTTCAATCCACGAATTGCTATGAGCTCTGGTTATGATGGAAAGACTATAGTGTGGGATGTGAGTTTGAAATTGTCCTGTCACCTTTTAGCTGCTTTATTGAATGATGTTTACTCAAATATTGTAATATTGTCTTCTCCTAGATATGGGAGGGCACGCCCATCAAGATCTATGAGATTTCACGTTTCAAGTTAGTTGATGGGAAGTTTTCATCGTAAGTGCAAGAAAAATGGTGGACCATTAAATTCTTGTTATTAGAACTCAATGTTTGACTTTAGAATCGTCAAAAGTAACTGACACTTGTTTTTGGTGTTAAATTAGGGATGGGACATCCATTATACTATCTGATGATGTTGGTCAATTGTACATATTAAACACAGGGCAAGGTGAATCCCAACAGGATGCCAAGTATGATCAGGTAACATATTAATTTAATTTAGTTGAAAATATACTTTTCTCAGACTTCACTTATAATTTGATCCTATCACCTTACTTTACAGTTCTTCCTTGGTGACTATCGGCCCTTAGTGCAAGACACCTATGGGAATGTTCTTGATCAGGTAACTTGAATATATTAACCTGCTGACTGAAGTTTTTTTAATTACTTGCTGTCATTCAAATTCCTCTTAAGTAGAATATAAGCTTGCGATTCAAGTGGACCTTCTTGATGAAAAAGCTTTAATTGTTATTGAACATCATTTTGTGGCAATTGGTGAACTATAAAAGCATATCTCTTATTGGCTTTTACTCAGTTTTTATATTGCTTTCGATACTCTTTTCAAGTTGTCAAAAAATGAACATACACCATAACTCTGAACACTAGTACTTTTGAATATTATGTCAATATCTTCTTTTTAAAAGGACTACACAAAAATTCCCTAAGATGCTTGACAATATAAAAAATTAGTCAGCAAGTTTTTGCTGTAAACTAAAAAAGGAAAGAAATACAGATACATATTAACCTCTATGGAATTTGATGTCACAGTCAGCGATGTTAACTTTCTGTGATGTGTACTTTTGGAATCATAATTCTTTAACTATTTATTTGGGATGCTGTACTGACATCTTCATTGTGAAAATTGTGGAACATCTGATTTAGGAGACTCAGCTTGTACCATACAGAAGAAATATGCAAGATCTCCTTTGTGACTCAGGTTTGTCATATCATCAAGTCAATTTTGATATATATTCTGCTTTTCACAAATTCTTCGTAATTATCTCATTTTTTAAATCCTTTTTTTTTTTTTTTGTGCACCAGGAATGATTCCCTATCCAGAACCATATCAGAGTTTGTACCAGAAAAGACGGTTAGGAGCTCTGAATCTGGAGTGGAAGCCACCTTCTATAAGATTTGCTGTTGGACCTGACTTCAGTTTAGACCCAGATTACCAAATGCTGCCTCTGGCAGACTTGGATCTATTGGTTGAACCACTGCCTGAATTTGTAGATGCCATGGACTGGGAGCCAGGAAACGAAGTGCAAAGTGATGATAATGATTCAGAATATAATGTCCCTGAAGAGTACTCATCTGGGGGTGAGCAAGGAAGTTTAAATTCTAGTTCGTCTGTTTATCCAGAGTGTAGTGCTGAAGACAGCGAGGCTGAGGAACAAGATGGCTTTCAAAAATCTAGAAGAAAAAAACACAAGGCCGAAGTAAGTGTTTTCTGAGCAACTTTGATCTATAATTTAGATATGGACTTTGTTTCATATATTCTCACCCTTGCTTTTTCCAGATTGAGATAATGACTTCTTCTGGGAGACGTGTCAAAAGGAGGAACTTGGACGGCGAGTGTGATGGGAATTTCAGAAGTAACCGATCTAGGAAATCGAGGACTGGCCACAAAACTTCAAAAAGGAAGTCAAGGTTGAAGGCTTTTAGACCTCAAAGAGCTGCTGCACGAAATGCTCTTACATTGTTTTCAAAAATTACTGGAACAGCTACAGATGGAGAAGATGAAGATAGCTCTGACTGCAATTCATCAGAAAGTGAGTCCACTTCACAGCACTCTAACATCCAAAGTGATGGATCAGAAAGATCTTTGCAAAACGGAAGAAACAAGGATTCGAAAGGGAAGGGGATTTCTTTAGAGTCTGAATATTTTGTCAAGTCCCGTAAATTTTGTGAATCTCATGATAATACTGGAAATAGGAGAAGATTGGTCCTTAAACTGCCAGTTCGGGATTCAACTAAAGCTTTTATGTCAGATAATAGGATAGCTAACGACCATGAGGTTGATTTAGTTGGCTCATCATCATCATTGGCTCCTCAAGAGCACGTAGTTCCAAAAATAGACAACAATCATTCAGATCTTTGTGAAGGATACAAAAACGGAGATATAAAGTGGGGAGGTGTTAGGACCCGTACATCTAAGCGTCCAAGGTTTGGAGATTCTGTGTCTTCAGCTTCATGTGTCAGATCTAGTGGTCTTAACCACCAAGAAGGAAATGAGAATAACATGGATGGATACTTAATACCGCATAATACCTACGGGACAACTTCCTCTTCCTTGGGAGATAAAGATTGCAAGCATAATATAGATGGAGGGACAACTAGCGCAGTATACATCAGGGTTGGTAGCTCTGATTTTATGAATGATGGGGCTAATATGGTAACCAATGAATTAACCGATCATGATCACATTACTAATGGGAATGATAATTCTCTTGAATTCAAAGAGAGCGATAAACCCATCTTAACAAAGTTAAGGATAAAGGCGAGGAATATTCCAAGAGATTGTTCAGATAAGCAGGAAAATGAGGAGTGTGGTTTGGTGCCTGATAACAAAGAAAACATGGGACAAAATCGAGGCTCCAAAGTACCTGAAGACGACCGAACCAATGGAGCTTCTCCAGCTGGTAAATGTGATGAGCAACAAGGATCAGATGCTCAGGTTGATGTAAATTCCATGCCCTCACTGGATGACTCCATAGGGCCCGATGCACGCGAGAAAAAGATGTATAATGTGGTCTATAAAAGGTCAAAGTTAAGTAGGGATAAGGCTAACTCGGAAGGTGATAATTGCATTAAAGAAAGCATTTCAAATGTTAGCACTAATGAACACAATGCCAGAGACGAATACCGTAAAGAAACTTCAAATGGAGCTCATAAGGTGAAGTTTGTGAGTTCGAAGGTTGTTGCTGAAGATCCAACGAGTAGTAATACTGATTTGGGGCCAGAACAAGATTCAGATGATGTATACAGAAATTCTCGCAATGGTTCCATAAGCAGATGTCAATTTCCTAGCGAGGAATGGGGATCAAGCTCAAAGATGACAGTAGGATTAAGATCTACGCGAAATAGGAGAACCAGTTATAATTTTCAAGATGCAAGTCTGATAGATAGAAAGAAATCTCATCAATCATCTAAAAGAGGGTCATGGTTAATGTTGCTGGCACATGAAGAGGGCTCTCGTTACATTCCTCAACTAGGGGATGAAGTTGTATATTTAAGACAGGTTAGTTGTAAAGAGATCACAAGTTCTTTGCTTCTCACATTCAAACTTTTTGCATATTTCTCTTCTATTACTGTTTTTTGAATGTTTTATTTTTCAGGGTCATAAAGAGTATAAAGAGAAATCCTGCATAAACTTGAGAGAACCAGATCCTTGGAAGATTTTGAAGGGAGATATAAGAGCAGTAGAATATTGTAAAGTTGAAGTACTTGAGTATTCTACTGTACCTTCCGGAGATAGTTGCTGTAAAATGACACTTAAATTCATAGATCCTGCTTCTAACGTGTTTGAAAAATTATTCAAACTAACTCTGCCAGAATTGACGGGTTTTCCAGATTTTCTTGTTGAAAGAACTAGGTTTGACGCGAGCATACAAAGAAATTGGTCCTTCAGGGATAAATGTAAAGTTTGGTGGAAAAATGATGGCGAAGAAGATGGAACTTGGTGGGCTGGCAGGATTATTTCTGTAAAACCAAAATCTTCTGAATTTCCTGACAGTCCATGGGAGAGATATGTGGTCCAGTATAGAAGTGACCCCATAGAAACACAAGAACACAGTCCTTGGGAGCTTTATGATGATGAAACTCATTGGGAACAGCCGCATATTGATGATGAGATTAGAGACAAGTTGTTATCTGCCATGATCAAATTAGAACAGCCAAACAAAAAAGTACAGGTGGGTTATATGAAGAATAACTTTATACTTAATGATGTCTAGTTGTGGATTTAATTTATATAAAACGTTTTGGTGGGAGTTTTTCTGAAAATTGTTATCAATATTTTTCAGGATTATTTTGGGGTTCAGAAATTGAGACAAGTATCACAGAAGACTCATTTTACCAACAGGTATACTATCTATCTTTGCTTTGGTGTAGATATTCAGCTTTTTTACGTTTACTACTTCGAGAAATGAGCTATCTGAAGAGTTTTGTGAATCTTCTAGTTTTTTCCTCCTTGGCCTAGATTGAGTTGAGATCTGTCTCGTGTCAGACCTTTGTTGTTGTCTTGTTGATGCCCTGGAAAAATGTTTTGGAAACTGGCACCATTAGACCCCTGATCTTTTCGGATTAAGTTTTCAGTTCAACACATTTAGCCCTTAATCAAGAATTCAATATGCTTTTTCCTGAACATATTTTGCATTATGATCACATTCATTTGATCTTTCAGAGAATTTTACAAGGAACGTGAATGGATAAAAAATAATATATTTATCCAAATGGTTAGGATTAATGCTTAGCAGCTGTTGCCTGTAATATACTTACTGTACATGCGTTGACATACTACTCATGTATAACAACACACCATACCAAAATGTCAACCACTTGCGCAGCATAAATAATTTAAATCTGTCACATGCATCTGTATGATGAATGTATTTATACTGTATGTTCATAGGAGTTGCAAACTCAAAATGGGGTATAATTTGACCAGGTACCCTGTTCCTTTATCTGTTGATGTGATCGAAGCAAGGTTGAAGAACAACTACTATCGGACAGTTGATGCATTGAAACATGATGTTGAAGTTATGCTATCAAATGCTGAATCATATTTTGGGAAGACCGCAGATCTCTCGGCAAAAATGGCTCGCTTGTCCGAGTGGTTTCATAGTACTCTGTCATTTTTGTAACCCGAATTTGAGTTCCTTTTTTGGAAAAATGCCAAAAAAGCAGTTGGCTCATTCCAGCTTACATTTTTCTTTTCATTCATGTAGATAAATTTTATTTATTTTTTCAGTTTTTAAAGTTCTGTAGGAATTATTTTATGTTGTCTCCTGAGGAATTAATTTTGGGAATTAGCTTATTCTGGCAGAGGAAACCTCTGCTACGAAGTCATATTTTTCCTGTATAGACAGACATGTTCGACTCCATTTATAATAACAGAGAGGTTAGCTAGAAATAAAGATGCTTACTGCTGCTCTGAGTTTCCGCTTACGAGTTTGAACTTTCCATTATGTTCAAATTGGAATCGATTCTGAATAAAAGTAGCAAAACAAAACTGGAATTTTAGCATCGCTTACTAAAGCCACAAAAAGGTCCAGAAACTATAAATTCACAACTTTGAAATCAATTTTAATCAAATTTTGTTGCAAACTAAATAAATAAAATGGGACTACATATGCGATATGTTTACCACTAAAAAATAATGTGAGATACTAAAGAATCAGATTCGATTTGAACCAAAACTCACCATCAGGCCCACTGCTTTACGTATGAAACTGATTACGCAAGTTTGGAGACCAAATCATAAAGGCATTTGAAAATGTTGCAAGTTACCAACAATGACATCATGAATTCTTTAACATCATAGTAAAGCCTCACCTAATTAGACAATTTAAATAAGCATATGAACCAATAAAATAGCAATTCAAAGATTCTGCGGACATGGAAAAATGTCATCTTTGATGGTATAGACGCATCTCAATCTCTCCAACGATGTCCACAACTTGGGTTGCAGCACACGAAGAAGAGAGTCATACCTTCCTCTCCCCTAGCAGTTGCCTGCACGTTTGAACAAAAGACTAAATAACACCAAGTGGAACATATTTGGTAAACATATATAACATCCTGTGGAACATATATACTCTCATTTCATGCCCAATGTTTATAAAAGCATCCAGTTTTTCAATATCAGAGAATATTGACATGACAAACCGTGTATAAAAGAATATTTCAAGAAAAGTGTTGCTCAACTACAACGTTGACAAGGAATCAACAGGAAAGTCAAAGAGTAAATGGCATTATAATTTTCAAGTTGCACTTTTTTCGAGTACTAACTTGCATTTGAATATAATATATGCAAGCATACAACTGCAAGACAGTATTAGAAAATCTTATTCCCATCAGGGACCGGTCTAACTTTTAGATTTTAGAATGACAGAATTTACACCTAAAAAACACATGGAAAGGAAATTGGTCCAACATATGCACTAACAGAAAACAAAATGTGGTAGTAGTATTAGAGAAAGTAATTTGAAATGCTAAACCTTCATAAAAAGTACTCGTCTCTTGTCTATATTTGTTCTCTTTTCTAATATTGAACTACAACGTAAAAAAAGACGCATTCATACAAATCATTCAGATTCAACTCTACTTTTTCTATTGAATGTAATTAGTGTAAAATATTAGGCCCTTTCACACCTCAAATCTCAAAAACCTAATATGTTATGAGATGTTATAGCAAATCATTCCCATCTAGCACAAATAAGTCAAATACATGAAAGGAACATATCGTTTCCACTTAACACAAGACATAGTTTCACACACTACACTTTTTCCAATCTTTCCAAAAGAAAAAATACATCCACACAAACACGTCAGTTTATCATTGTTCCCTGTGGTTTGCAACAACCTTAATATAACCATGGGTGCAAGCAATTACTGAATTTTGTAATCTAGACCTTACATTCAATTAGAGATCAATAACAATATATGAACTCTTTTAACCAGGAAGATAACTAACAACTGATAACTAAGATGTGAGCACGTAATCTCTTACCAACTCCAACAACATTAATACTAAACTTGACAATAGCATAACAATGATAAGGGCTAACCTGGAAAAAGACAGCTTCTGGATGCTTGCATAGCTGGCACTTAACAGCCTTAGTGCGAGGAAGTGTTGGATCAGCAGCGACATCCTGCAATACC
>CAOJBI012659896.1:0-16738 GCA_948277035.1 Euphorbia corollata
AGAGTCACGGTTCAATTTTAATTAAAGTTAAAGTTTAACTTAATCGGGCAACACTTAATTATAAAATTAAAAGACTCGATTGGGTGTTGACAGAAAGCTTTGAAAAGATCGAATAAAGGACTTGGGAGGGAGAAAGCTGATTCACCGATCAGTCAGGGACCCGGAAAACTGAGTTAGAGGCCTCTATTTATAGGGAAAATAGAAAATTAGGGTTTCTACCGAAAATCCGGCGCCGGTGCGCCAAACCGGCACCGGCGCGCCGAACCGGCGCTGCAGCGCCGAAGCTGCACTGCGGTGCAGGTCCTGCGCTGCAACGCAGACGCTGCGCTATGGCGCAGGCCTTGCGCTGCAGCGCAGGTCAAGCGCAGGCTTCGGTGCAGTCTTTTACGTTTTTTGTGACTTCTGGGAGTTTCGGACCTCCGATTGAGATTCCGGGACCACCTCTGCGATCCTCGTTCCGTTACGGATGTTTTGAATGGTATATTGATATACTTCCAAAGACTTTTACTGGAGCTGCCTCGTGTCGCTCGACTGGCTTTCCGAGCCGAAAAATCGAATATTCACACAGTGTGATTTCTATCTCAAACAGGAATAAACCATCTCACAACGGCTAAAAGAATCCGAGTCAATAGAAATGTTCAAGATACAACGACTACTTCAAGGAATTCAGAACTTGAAGTAAGGTTCCATAACTTGGTGAATACACCTGGAATTTGTTAAGTGCTAAAGCGCTACAAAAATTACTCAGCATCCTGAAATTCCCAAATTGCAAAAGCAAGAACAAACAAAATCTCATTAAGTTTAAGCTTAGTGAAAGACTTCTAGATCAATCAAAGTGTACTTAAACTGATTTATAAAAAGAACTAACAATCTTTTAAGTTGAGTTTTTTGTTCTTTACATTAGAAAAACTCTGAGTGATCGATAGTGGGATTATAAAGTATACACAATCTTGTTGGAGTGTCACAACTTGAAAGGTACTCATTGTAATATTCGATGTGAAGGCTTCTCCTCGAAGTTAAAGGACTGAAGATAGTGGATTAAAGCTCGAGGAAGGTACCTAGGGACTGGATGTCGGCAAGAGGCTGAACCAGTAATAAATCTCGTTGTTTGATCTCTCTTAACTCAATCTTTTACTTTACTTGTTATATTGCTCAACACGCTTGTTTTTTGTATCCGTGTTTTAAATCTTAAGTCCTTGCTTAGTCACCCTTGTTGAGTATTCGTAATCGGCACAGTTTATTTATACAGAGACTTAACTCAGTTTATTCATTTGTTACGTGTATATTTGCTCTGCATATCATCATTTACTTTTCCTTGCAAGTAAAAATCTTTAAATATGAAAAAGGAGCTTAAAATCAAATAGAAACCAACTTTAAGTCATTCACGCTCCCTTTGACTAAGTGTTTCATAGCCAACAGGACCAACAAATCACATGGTCATCTTGTGTGAATACTTGACTTGACAATACAATCATAAACAAGGCAATAGTTTATAACATGTAAATATAATATAATATTGCCCTAAAATTTTCTTTAATCCAACAAAAACCCAGTTTTCTTGATAACAACTCATTACAAGATAAATTAAATGATGAAATAAATTTCTCATAAACTCCACTAAGTTATATTCTTCTCCTAAATCAGGTATTTTCATAAAGAAGGATAAAGTAAAGTAGGGATAGAGTGAAAATGATTAACAACAAATTCATCATATGAGGTATTAAAAGTAAAGTGATTTTGATCAACCATAACCATAATTGTCTCAATGCAGATTCAACCATAACTTGTGCAATTATAAGATTTCTTTAGGTGAATCTGCATATAGTTACGAATCTTCCACTAACAATATCAAGATATATCGTTAAAACATGAATGAATAACCATGAAAATTCGTAACTTATATATATGCAGATTCACGTAAAGAAATCTTATATATAATTGCAAAGTTGTGGTTGAATCTTTATATATATATGTATGTATATACAGCTTGCCTCTCGATTGACTTCAATAAAGCATGATAAACAGTTGGTTTTATGCTAAGTTAAACTTGCAAACATCTTTTCAAGACATATTGTATATTATCATTCAAGCAGTTCAAGTCATTGTGACTTGTCATATCTCAAAAATTTAAACTTGTGCATAGTCACACTAATAGTTATCATTTAATACTTTAAGTTCTTGATTCCTTGCAATAAATGTCATAATCACCAAGCATTCATAGCTGTAGGCTTATACTTACCTGCATTCAGAATTAATATATATCAATAACTTTGCTCTGATAATTAGCTCATAAAACGTACCTAATCGTATGTGCACATTTTTACCTACAAATGAGTTTCAATAACCATGTCATATCAACTTAATTACAACCCATTATCAATCATATCTTAGATTATCAATAGAGATGTTTATCATTATAAATACCACCATATTATCATGCCAGCATAGATATCCATAGTATTGCTTATCACTGCATATCCTTGTAAATATATACTTCTTCCCATTTGTCATCATCAAAAAGGCTGGACCAAAAGAACATAAAATTTAATTCTATTTAAGCAACGCTTGAACTTAAATATGAGTAAATGCCAGCTAGCTAGACTTTTCAAATAATAATTGAATAAATAACTGTTATATAAAGAGCTTCGTAAAACAAGTAGAGTAAATCTTGAATTAGATCTTCAGAATTTGATTTTTGATGAAGATTCTACTTGAACTTTTAAAAAAGATGATACCTTTTGTATAGGTTGGTGTGGTACGTAGAGGAGGATGGGAAAGAGCCACATAATTAATTTATTAATGAGATTGCCCAACTGATTCTTCATAATGTGAAGATTTGATCAGTCCATCTGTTCTTTTAAATTCATGAGTTGAGTCACAACTTCTTCAATTTGGTCATTGATTTTAGCAATCTCTCTTTGAATGTCATGAAATTTTATATGAAGTTCTTTAATGGTGGTAGGAACAATAATGTATGTCTTGAAAGACATTAGAAAATTGACAGTTCCCAAGGCTTCAACAAACTAATATGTAGAGCTTTGGAGAACATTTGCATTAGCGTTGATGAACCTCTCAACAATGGATTAAAGGGTAAAAGATATGCCGAAATTTATATATTTTTCAAATATCGAATTAATTAAAAATTTGATAGTGAGTTGATTTAATAAATTTTACAAATATTCAATAATTATAATAAATTTTACAATTGTTTAATATAATTAATTTTGAATACTATGAATATTAAACTTCAATTATTTCAACTTTTTTTTTTTTTGTATTATTTTGTGGTCTGGAAATCCAAAATTGTGCATGCACCATCAAGATGTTAGAATTGGGTTAGTTGGGTGTCACCACCGCCGATGCCCATCTACAATGAACGTATTTGCATGTGACATTCTTTTTAAGATTAAAGAATAAAATTGTGTTTCCACGTCAGCTCAAGCCGATCATTTGAGATGATCCAGGGAACTCATCTTCTAATTATGTCCAGTTTAACCCGCTAAATTAAAAATTCTATTAGATGGTCTTGGTTTTATATAAATACATGACTCCGACCTAATGAATGATAATTATAATTTTAATATATTTATATATTATATTTAATATAGTTTTGGACATTTGTATTGTAGTCAAATCAAATCTTAAACTTTACTACTATAGGTTCTAACATATATAAAAAATTCCCATAAAAATGTAAATAAATGGAAAATTTAGATATATTTATATTAAACTTATCGTTTTATTTTTATTTAGTATATTCCCGAATTTTAGAGAAAATTATTGATGGGCTATGTTAAGCTCAACCTTAACCTGGCCGAAGTCGAAGTCTTAGAGTATGAATGGGAACGGTTTAGGGTGATAATAAATGAAACATGGGCCGTCGGTTGAATATATCATCGTGGTTTTTACGCTTTTGTATATAAAAAAATAATATTTATGCTTTTATATGAAAAATTTATATATTTTGTTTTTATCAAAAATATATATTTTTTATTTTTTTTGTATGATTTTTTTAAATATTTTTACCATTTGGCCTTATACATGGTATAAGAATACAATCTTATACTAGGTATAAGGGTATAAGATTACAAGCATTCGAACGATGGTTTTTGCGAGTATTTCAAAAATAATTATGAAAATTAATGGAAAATAAGTTATATAAAAATCTTATATCATTCTTATACCATGTATAAGAGGTGGTCTTATATCAGGTGGCTTATAGCAAGTATAAGACCGTCATAAAAAAGCAATTCAAACTTTTTCTGCAAAAACAAAAATAACAAAATTATTTATTTAAGAGCATAAATATGATTATCTTACATGTAAAAGTAGAATAAAATATATGTTTTCATGTATTTTTTTTGTATTTCCCTAAATCTAACGGGATTAGTTTTTATTATTCTTTAGCATTTTATAAAAATAAAATAAAAAATAATCTAAGCGATTAAAATTCAAATAAAAAAAGGTTGAAGCGAGGCGAGTCGGCATCTTCATCCTAAAACCCAGTACCACAAAACCTCAGAAGTGCACTCAGAGGCATTCACAAATTTACTTTTGTTTTCTTTCCTTCCCTTCTCATGGTACAAAATGAAATCCCTAACTTATAATCCTCCTCTTATCAATTCCATTCATAATCGCAAACCCGTTGCTACTCATTTTCCATTCTCTTTTTCTCGCCTTACTCATCGCAAACATGTTTCTAGTTCTCAAAAATTGAGCTCCCAATTTGTCTCAATTAACGGTCACAAATTCGTTATTGCTGCTTTTGCTTCTTCGAGCTCTAACTCCGGTACTACGGCTGAAGAAGAAGACGCAGAGTCCACTCAGTTATTTGAGGTTCTTTTGTCATGTTCTTCTTATTCGTTGTTTCTCTTCGAAATTCGCGAATTATAGGATGTTGATATTGTTTTTATTGCCCAGAAATTGAAGGAGAAGGAGAGACAAAGAGTGACTGAGCTGGAAGAATTGGAAAGGAAGGCTGATTTGCAGTTGGAGAGACAGCTTGTTATGGCATCGGATTGGAGCAGAACATTGTTGACTATGCGTGGCAAGTTGAAGGGAACAGAGTGGGATCCTGAAAATTCTCACAAGATTGATTTTAGTCAATTTTGGAGCCTTCTTAACTCAAATAATGTTCAGTTTCTGGAGTATTCGAATTATGGCCAGACAGTATCGGGTATTCAATTGATTCAGATTGTATTTGTTGTCTAAAGCTCTGCCTAGTTTGTGATTGAGGCTAAACTATTGATTGCCATGGAACTCTGTACATTTATTTGTGTTTAAGTTACATCTTTTACTCAAAGTAGTTTGTTTTTTTTTTTTTTGTGTTTCAGTTATTCTGCCATATTACAAGGTTGGAAAATTAGAAGGGGCAGAAGGGAATTCTAAGAAAGAAATTGTGTTTAGGCGCCATGTTGTTGACCGTATGCCAATTGATTGTTGGAATGATGTTTGGCACAAGTTACATCAGCAAATAGTAAATGTGGATGTTTTTAATGTGGACACAGTTCATGCAGAAGTTTACTCTACTGTTGCTACTGCAGTAATTTGGTCTTTGAGGCTTGCACTAGCTGTTTCATTGTTTGTCTGGATTGATAATATTATGAGACCAATTTATGCTAAGTTAATACCTTGCGATTTGGGAAAGCCTACCCAAACTGTTCGGAAGCCACTCAAGCGTCGTGCACTTGGTTCACTTGGAAAGAGTCGGTGAGTAGAAGGACATATGTTAGTTGTTTTAGCTACTTTAAGTGTAGGTTGAATGGTTGGTATTTTTTCTTTGGCCTATTGTCTGCATAAATATATTCCTTAACAAGTCTGGGCGTCAATCTCAAATTAGTAGGGGTTGGGGTTGGCTTTCTGAAGCTTTTTTCTTTCCATTAATGGATGACGTTTTTCATTTATCTGATTGTTAGTACAATTTAATTCCTAATTTAGAAATCAATCACTATTATAGTATTATACTTGGGCTTTCCTTTATGCTTGTTTTTATTTTTGCTTTGCTTTTTGTGCTTGCTTTTACTTCTAATTGCAGTTTCTTATGCATATACAAGTGAAAAACAACTACTTTCTTTGATTATTTTTTTGGGTAGACTGGAGTTGGACAGATTATGTTCCTCATCCTTTAATAAAATAAAATTGGAAAATACCACAAATTTTTATCTCAGTGAATTTGAGTAGTTTGGGGGGAAGCATAGTGACTGCAAATGAATATGAGTGCACTGCATTTGCTTTCATTATAGGAATGCACAATCTCAATTCTGTTGTCTAGCAGATATGGTTTATGAAAGGGAATTTTGTTTTATATGTGTTCTGGAAGGTTCATCATCCTGTTTTTTTTAATTAAAATTTCAGTAATTTCCCTTTCATTTTCACTTTGATAGCACTTAAACCTCTGATATTAAGCTTTTTACCTTTCCACCAGAGCAAAGTTCATATCAGCAGAAGAAAAAACTGGTGTCACTTTCGATGATTTTGCTGGCCAGGAATATATCAAGAGGGAATTACAAGAGATTGTACGGATATTGAAAAATGAGGAGGAGTACCAGGACAAGGGTATCTATTGCCCCAAAGGTGTACTTCTCCATGGGCCCCCAGGAACGGGTAAAACTTTGCTTGCAAAAGCTATTGCTGGTGAAGCAGGACTACCTTTCTTTGCAGCAAATGGAACGGATTTTGTAGAGGTGAGAGAAGATTTTTCTTAAATGATGATATGAAGCTAACAATAACTAGGAATGAAAGTACGAGGTTGTTTGATACTGGAATTCGTTTTTGTTTTACGGAAATAAAGGCCAAGGGATTAGCGTCTGCAATAAAAACCTGATTTACTAAGGCATGGTCACAATCTTTTGTTATATTGACTTGAAATAATTCATACAAAAATTTGTTACAAATCCAATATTGAAGACTTCATCTAAACTTTTATGTCTCAACTGATATCTTTTTATTTTTTGGCTGTATAATGCTTTGAAGTATTAATGGTAGAAAAATGATGAATATATATTTATTTATAAGATATAATTCAATAATTTTGAGAATGAGTACGTGTGTGGATAGATTTATATGCTTTATGCTGACAAACGTTGCAGACAGTTAATTTGCTTTGTTTTGTAACTTAAGGTTTTATTTGAGTTATATGTGGAAGTACACTAATTAATTAGAATTTCTTTCAATTCAAATACCATAACTATATTTTCCTCAAAAAAAAAAAAAAAAAATACCATAACTATATAAGGAATAATTTTACTTAGAAATATCGATTCCATCCTACATTGTCTATTTAATTTAATAATACTTCAGGCACTAGTACATGTGTGTGCATGTGTCAATTGATTTTCGAGGCACAACTGATTTCTCAACATTGATATGCTTAAACTTTATGATTCAGATTTATAGAAGAAATAGCTCCCCATAGTCTTATTAACCGAGCTTCTGTATTCATTTTCTTACATTGTTAATCAATACCTTTTTTCCCATCATTAGTTTCTTCAGCCCAATTAAATGCTTGTTTTTGGCATCACATCAATCTTTCTTTGGCTTTACTTTATCATTACATTTGGTTCCATCTTTGATCGTGATTTGAATAACTGTAAATTACAGGACTATTAGTAAACTTACTAATTTTAAAGTTGACTTAAAGATGTTTGTAGGTGTGGCAGCATCTCGTGTGAAGGATCTTTTTGGCAATGCTAGATCATTTGCTCCTGCCATCATTTTTATTGATGAAATTGATGCTATTGGCAGCAAGCGTGGAGGACCTGATATTGGTGGGGTAAGTTACAATTTGTCATTATTTTATCTATCAAGTTATGATAACGAAATCATGATATGGCAATGAAAAGAATTAGATGCAAAGGTCCTTGAATACACCATCTGTAATTCTAAGATGTTAATTGGAACACACACATACTAACAAGCTTTGTATATTTCTTTCCGAACACTTTGTAACATTTTTAATTTCAAATATTGCTATATTTTGTTTGATGAGTCCCATTAGGTATTATCAACTACACGTTATTGTATATATATTTGTAGTAGCAAATATAGTGCATCAGTATGAATTATGCAAATTAATTTGATGGCCCATGATACTCTAAATGATTCTCAAAAAATTTCCTTAATATGAAAATTAACAAATGAATATATCGTGACCATATTATTATCTTCATTGCGTCCTGAGATTGATAGTGTTTTCGATCATTATTCTTTTGTATAGGGTGGTGCTGAGAGGGAACAAGGCCTACTTCAGATACTTACAGAGATGGATGGATTTAAAGAATTTACTTCTCAGGTGCGCCTGTTCAATGATATAGACAAAAGATATCAGATTCTTTAATGTGCTGCTAAAGTTGAACTTGTCAGGTGTTGGTTATCGGTGCAACAAATAGACTTGACATTCTAGATCCTGCACTCTTGAGAAAGGGTCGTTTTGACAAGATTATAAGAGTTGGTTTGCCATCAAAAGATGGTAGATTGTCCATATTGAAGGTAATTTTTTTTTCCAGAAACTGGATGGCATCTAGGATTCATGGGCTGAAAGAAAAGTTTTGATGGCTAGTGAGCACTTACATCTCTAGGTGCATGCAAGAAATAAATTTTTTCGTTCGGAGGAAGAGAAGTTGGTTTTACTTCAGGAAATTGCAGAACTGACAGAAGATTTTACCGGAGCAGAGCTGCAGAATATACTGTATTGACACATACTTTTGTCTTTGTTGTTTTTTCAATAATAGTAGGCGCTAATGTTTATTGAGTCCTGAATAAATTGCAGGAATGAGGCTGGAATATTGACAGCAAGAAAGGATTTAGACTACATTGGACGAGAAGAACTCTTAGAGGCATTGAAGAGGGTTTGTGCTGTCTTACCTCCTTCTGTTGCTCCAATTACGAAGTGAAGCTAAATTAAACAAAAGTCTTATTGTGATTGAAATCTCAATAAATCGAATATCTAATCTTTTCCAGTGATTAAGAAAACTCCATAATTAGGACTCTGCAAACTAAGAACATTCTAAATCAATACTGAATATGATAGAATGAACAAAACATTGTAAAATATCCTAATGAAAACAAGTTGCACATTTTTTTAGTCGAGAACATATGATCACCTGAAATAGAAATTACCCTTAGAATTGCAATCCAAATTACTTTCGAAAGTAAATATTTAATCAAAACAATTCCTTACTTTAATTACACTTTGATATATCATTTTTTAGTTTAGTGAAAATTTGTTTTATCGCCGAAGAAAGTTTAACCATTAGTATCGTAGTGCATTGATTCCTTGATATTCATCATGTATTTCTTGGTTGCATATTCAAGAAACTTATTTTTCAGAAAGTTGAACTTTTATGGGTTTGAATCCAGCTTCCGATTTTCTTATGTTATGGGCTCTATATGGATTTCTGGTTGTTGGACCTTGTAGTGCGATATCTGGTTCCTTAGGGTGTGAACTGGCAATTAATTGGTTTTGCTACCCTATTTTCCTAGGATCTCCAGACTATAACCTGAGAACAACATTCCAACTGTCCCTTTATATTGCAGTTATAGGAAGCCAATGAATTTACACTCCTTCCTCAAATATAGGCAGCTAATGCAGTCTTAAACTAAAATTATAACTCTTATCTGAAATGATTTGGAAACAAACTAACTAAATAAAAACTAAGCTAGTGTTTGTTATGCACTCCTCATCTCACCTCGCCTCCCTAAACCACTCATTCTTTCTACCAAACTCACCCTGAGATTTTTTTAAGCTGACACTGAAACTTCCCTTATCTGCATATTAAGTGAAAACAATTTGAATTTGAAATTTTTAAAAAATATCCCGATTTGCTATATCTGGTTGCTTGCTAGGATTTCTAACATGGGGGCATTTTTACCTTTTATGGAGGTGAAATATATGGGTATTTATCATGAGTTATAAAATTATGATCTATTAGTCGTTGACTTGAGTGTTTAAAGTCCTCAAGCCGCATAAGCAAAGACCTTGTGTAAATTACTTTAATTAAGAGAGGATCCAGGTTCCTGATTAGCGTTGAGCAGATAAATAGGAATTACTTACAAAGAAAGGGCTCGCCCATAATCTTATGGATCTTGCATGGCATCATATGCATTTATAAGTTTTTTCTCTTTAGCTCATAAATCTTTTGATTGCTCTTAAAAATGCGAGCATCTTTGTGCACCATCATATGCACCCATCAGTTGATAAACTTATCTACTTGTGTCATATGATTATCAATGTCAGTTTGACTTTGGCATTTTTGTATTCCAACATTATTGCACCTTCCATCAAATTGAGATATTGGATATTGGAAGAGTGATTTGAATTGATCCTTAAAGAAACAATATTCAAGCTTTAGGAAAAGGACTATTCAACAGAAACTTATTTCTAGGACTAAGTACCAAAGTAGGAAAGAAACTTGATTTAAAAGAGTTTAAAATGTAAATGAATACGAATCTATATTCCTGAATAATTAGTGAATCCCCACGTCCTAGAACATATACATGGAAATCTGTCATAAAAACTTTAAGTATACCAATAGAAACCAAATATTATTAACATATAAATTCAGGCGGTATAATGCCGGAATAATGCAGGAAGCTCAAGATATATATTCTAAAGATGTTGACATAGAAATTCATGATAAACATATCATTTGCATCAAGCATCTTTTGTTGACTCATAATCTCCTCTTGTATGTATCTATGTTAGTTTTCCTTCCTCCGTGTGATAATGATTTCATTATTTCAATGTAATTCCTGCAGCAAAAAGGTACATTTGAAACAGGTCAGGAAGATAGCACAGAACTTCCTGAGGAACTGAAATTGAGAATGGCATACCGCGAAGCTGCTGTTGCTGTTCTTGCTTGTTATTTTCCTGATGCTTACCGCCCTTTCACTGAGGTCATCAACCACACTCATATAATTGCAGTTCCATTTGTTAATTGAGTTTTGAAATTCAGGTCAGCTTATTCAATGTGTCTCTTGCAGACGGATATAAATTCACTCAATAGCCAGCCAAATATGCGCTATGCAGAAACTGCTGGAAAGGTTTTTGCAAGGAAATCAGATTATGTGAGTGCTATCGTTCGTGCATGTGCTCGTAAGTTATAATCCGTTTATTCTTTTCTATTTCTTTTGTCAACACTATCTTCAGTTATATTTACAGTTAATGTATGTCTATTTCATCCTTGCTTGTTGTTTTGGGCATATTTGATTGTAATGTTTTCATTTTTCACTTTATATGTTCAAGTTTTTCCTCTCGTGATTTAAAGATCTTATAGTTCACTTTTGACTTTCATTTCGATGGATCTGGTGAATATCACATGTGTGAATTCGTGCATGCATACATACCATAGTAGTCGAGGGCGCAAGGGCCTCAACTGTTGCCCCGGCACAAGGCACAAAAAAGCTCTCGCCTGGATAAAAAGCGCACTAGTATAAAATTTCACAAAAAATAATTATGGATATAAAAATCCATAAATATGATTACTTTAAACTAAAAACCATAAAAATACCACAATTCATAAATTCATAGTAATCCACAACAAAATAAGTCATTAAAATATAAAATCCAAAACTAAAGACAATAATAACCCACATTCATGACATAAAACTGTCCATGACTAGAAAATTCATGTGTGTCCACATAAATAATTTGAATCGATTTATTAAATTTAAACTTAAATTAAAATGAGATGTAACATTAAGTATATGAATAAAGTATAATACAACACCATATTACTAGCAATTTCAATGTGTTTATCTATCTCTAATCCTATTTTGCAATTTTTGAGAATAAATTTCATAACAAGTTAGAAAAATACTCAAAACATTCACAACAACATAACCTAAATATTCATTGATTTTAGATATAGAATCAGGTCAGTTTTAATGGGGTAAATTTAGGTAGTATCCATCGCTAAAATTAGGTCGTATTGAAAGTTGAATGGGTTAAAATTTAGGTAGTATCCATGGGTTGAATGAGTTAAAATTAGGTCAATTTTGAATTTTTTTATTGCTAGTGTGCTTACTTAAAAAGTGTTACCCCTTGTTGCCTGGCGCTCTGTGCCTCTCGTCTCAGCAAGGTGCAGTGCTGCGCCTAGGCACGCGACTTTAACTACTATGATGCATACACACTTTGACTTGGAGTTATAAAGGCTTTGATTAGAGCTATGAATTAGATCTTCCTTGTCTCTTAGTTGTTGAGAATACCTTTCCTTGGATGTGGTGTTATATAGTTTAAGCATAGTTGTTACGAGCACGTGGCTCTTGGTTCTTGAGGCTAACAGTACAGCGCTCCGGAAGACCTCAGGCAAGGCGTGCGCTATGATGTGCCTTACCTGCGCTGAGGTGTGCCCAACCATTTGTGGGTACTTTTATGATGGATTTTTTTTTTTTTTTGTTTTATTTGAAGTAAATGACTCCATGAATCAGATATTAATAGGTAAAAGACATAAATGTCTCTTGAAACTAAGAATTAGTTTAAGAATCATGTCAAATTAGAGACTTGATACTACTTTAATACTCTATAATTAGGAAGATAAACTTTAATATTCCATATTTAAGATGACAAACAATCTTTTCAAGGTAGCAACACCAATCCTTAATACATCGTTTCTATTCATTTTCATCATTCAAGTCAAATGATACTAGCAAACTACAAAACAATAAACAAAATTAGTGACACGCTAAAACTTAAACAACTAAAAATTTATATTATTAAGTTATATGTTTGTTTACTTAAATTTTAAATTTAGCTTATTTTTTAGACTTGCTTGTTTATATCACCTTAGACTTTTATTTGAGTTTGGCATTATAGTTTTATTTTAATTTTAAAAAACATTTAAGCTTATTTGCGCCTCGTGTCACTCGGGGGCGCCTTGCCTTTCGCCTCAGTGTGCCTTGTGCCCACAACTGTGAGTTGAAGAATATATTTTCCTTGCGCCTTTAACTACATGGATGAGCTGCAAGAAGTACTAAGTTGTTGATAGAGCTTATCTTTCAGATCAAGTAGAAGTTCGATGAAGTGGTGGGTAGAAAAAAAATTAACTACTGAGAATTTGGTGTGTGGTTTGAGAAAGACTTTCATTGTAGGATACTCTTTGTAAGTCCTAATAAATGAATGTGATTATACGCTGGAGGTAACCACATTTAACACAAAGGAAACATGGTTTAACATTCGGGGCACTGAACTTGCATATTGGTATTTGAAGTGTTTATTGAAGTAGCTTGATAGAAAAAATAGCCATTCAATTCACCTATCAACTTTAGCTTTTTTGTTCAAATTTGATCTGATATCACAACCTCTAGGAGTTCAAAAATTCTAGAATTCATTTTCTAGCAACCAGTACCTACTGATTAAAATTTCAGCCTGAAGTGGAGTGAGTGAGTGTGTGTTTTGTACACACTTAAAGCTCAGAGTACTCCCATGCTGCAGAATGCCTCGTTGATGCAATTCAGTAATAGATAATGCTTAGGTGATTTGAATTTTCACAGTTTACAAACATGGAACTAGACTACTTATACACCGGTCCTATAGATTTTAAAAAAAGGGCTGGGCAGCGGGCGAAAATCAGATTTGTTGTTTAGATTATATCTTCTACTTTTTTGCCTTAAGTTTTTATGTCATTAGGGGCTGAAGTATGTTACAAAACAATAGTCAAAAGGTTCAGCGGTAAAAGGAGGCCAAGTTCAAGGGACAAAATGTTTTTTTTTTTTCAAAAAAAAATAGTATTTATAATTTTTGATATAGTTAGTGATAATGAATGCTGCAACAAAGATTATTTTAACAGATCTAACTGTCAAACTTGGTTGCATTCATAAAAAAACAATTCTTTTACATTGCTTGAATCTATGTTTGTTCGGTTATCCTAATATAATGCAGTATTAACCATGTTCTAAGTAGGTAGCCAGGAAGCATCACGACTTTTTGATGATAGTGATTGTGATGGCCCTTCAATTTTTACGTTTGGTCTTTTGATCTTTGCCCTCAGTTACCTTTGTGCCTGAAAGGGACGATTGGAAACTGATACACAGTTCTTTAATACTTGATGAAAAAACCAATGAAAACTTTGTATACATGACAATATTGGTGTTATAATGCTGGTTAAAAGGGCCCTTGTGGAAAAATTGTGGGCCCTGCAGTTTAGTTGGAAATGCTAAGCCATTGTAGGCACATGCTTTTCCATGGTTCATTAAAGTATGGTTTGGCACCTTGGAGTACCAACAAACTAATGGTTCCATCTTCATGGTTATTTCATGGTTTTGGACATGGAAACCAATCCATGAAATACAAACATGGAACCAAACAACTGTTTTAAATTTGTTACAATACCGTGCCCTAAAAATAATGTTACCAAACAAAGGATAAAAGTTCTGCAATAATTTAATGAACTCTGAAAAAATTGTCCTTGTATAAGTAAGTACATCCTTTCTGTGCCTTGGAAAGAGGTGAGACAGTTCCTCAAAAAATATTAGGCTGATCCAATTGTGCCACATGGTTTTTGTATTTGCTTTCTCCTGTTTCATGACTTTTATACAGTTCTGTTGTAATGCATCATTCCAGCCAAAGTAATCGAGGAGGAGATGTTTGGGATAAACAATCTGTGCTGGATCTCTGCAAAAGCAACTTTAGAAGCTTCAAGGCTTGCAGAACGTTTGATCTTGCAGACTGGGATGACGGCATTTGGAAAAGCATTTTATAGGAACCATAGCGATCTTGTGCCAAATGTACAATTTTCAAATGTGACCATATGTTGGAATATTTCCATAAATTATGATAGACTTTCTGAACTAACTTGTTTTATGCTAAATGTTATATTGCAGCTTGCAGCCAAACTTGAAGCATTGCGGGATGAATATATGCGTTACGCTGTGGAAAAATCTTCGTCTGTACTCAAAGAATATCATTCAGCCGTGGAGATGATTACAGGTGCTAACGTGTTTTTATTGTCCATCGAGTTCTAACAACACACATAAAACAGGGTTGACCAATCACCCTTTTGATGATATATTTGTTCTATTACTTATAATAGAGATTTTTGTTGGAGTAATGTGACAAGTGAAGGTTGAATTTCAATCTTTTTTTGTTAGCCATAGTTCCATTTTAAATACCATTTCAGCTATTTGTAAGTGCAATTAGGTTGGCCTAATGTTTTTGGGGAAAGTCAAAATAAATCCTAATGCTTTGTTTTCTCACTATTAGCGATAGATATTTTTGTCCTGGCTCAGTTGTGCCTTTTTCTTCAAAGAATATACCGATAACAATTTCTGTCGAAGTGAAATCTGTTGGTAATTACTAACAGAATTTTCATCCGAGGCTAAAAATTGAGTTTGGGGACAAACATAGAATATAGAAAATATTGTTTTCTATTTTCACCTGGTAAAGTTAGAAGCATGTATCACACTATTGAGAGAATGTGGTTCATCAACATCAGCGATTGAGTTTAAATCTTGGCCCTAAATGGGTTCCTGGAATAGCCAAAGCCTATTTTTGAATGACTGCCAATTTTGATTATATTTGTTTCATGATATCCATATCTTTTCCATGTGGAATTCATCCACAATTTTCAACAGCCTAATGCATTCATTTGTGCAGATGTTTTGCTTGACGAAGGAGAGATAAAAGCTGCAGAAATTTGGGATATATATAAGAGAGCTCCTCGGATACCTCAAGTAAGTAGTTTGGAATCAACATGTTTTCTGTCATAATTTCAGGTGCTCTACGACAGATGCTAGTTATTTTAGCTTTTTTGGTTATAAATTTTCAAGTGATATGTATTTATGCTTTCATTTCTGAAACTACTTTTCGTGACGCCGTCAGTGTCTTTGCTTTGATTGACTGCTGCTCTCCTGTGATCCCACATTGTTGACTAAACGCTGTTGTGGCCTATGTTGCACAGCATTAGTTTTTAAGAGTTTTCCATTCTCTGTGTCCCTTAAGTTTTGGAAACCTGAAATACGTGTAAAACATTTCGAACACGATTCTGTAATTAAAAAAAAAAAAATCATATTTAGAATATAGAAGGCCGAAGATTCATTTTTGTCTCCAATATGACTAGTTTGTTTTATCTTTGTTTTATACATACCAAAACAATAGTAAATACAATATTACTGTTTTGAAATTTATAAATTTACCCTGTATTCATATTATTTACATGTCCTACAGTTTTTACAAATATTGTTTCCATGCTAGTTTCCGTCCGTGTCTCACATGACAATAGCTTCATTTCCTTTTGAGAAAGAAGCATAAAGGGTTTGTATGTACGAAGTCTCCCTCCGGGCTTGGTCTTCTTTTTACATCGGGCAAGTTTGGGAACGCTTTCCCAGGCTGCTTTTCCGAAAAGCTCCATTTTCAAGTTGGAAATCAATAGCAAGACAGTTTCTTAATTACTTAGGCTTGTTCTCTTCAACTTTTGAAACCTGAACTGAACTTAACTGAACTTAATGGACTTGAACTGTACTGAACTTAACTTAACTTAACTTAACTTAATAAACCTGAACTTGACTGAACTTAATAATAATACATTAATTATTAAAATAATAGTAAAACCAATAAGTATTAAAAATAATAAATAATCAATATTAATCATTAAAAATAACATTAAAAGATATTAATTAATTATTAAAATATATAATAATAAAATTAAATGCACGAAGTATAATAAAATTAATTTTAATAAAAATATTAAGTATAATTAGTATAATATAAACATATAATCCTAATATATTATGATGAATAATTATT
>CAOJBI012659980.1:0-15561 GCA_948277035.1 Euphorbia corollata
TTGTTTTCAAACAGAACATTTTATGATTGAAGTAAATGCCTTGCTGTTTATATTGCTGATTGTTAATTTTACAGGAAAAAAGGAAGGATCCCGTTTTCAATTTTGAAAAATTGCTGACCCTGAAATTAGTACAATATATACATTCATTGCTTGTAGTAGAATAATGAATATGTATTGCATTATATATAATAAACATTTTCAATATTTCTTATTGCATTTCATTACCGTGTGCCAAATAGATTTTTTGTTCCTGTATTGGAAAATTAGGCTTGGTTCTTTACGACTTATTTTAAATTCACTTTGAATTAATTCATTCTAGTTACAAATTAGATTTTTCAGTTCAGTTGAAATAAGTATCACCAAATTGGAAACCATTAATCACATTCTAAAATAAATTGTAATTCTAGCGAATGTTATAAAACCTTTTCTTTTAAATGAATTCATTAACATGTGGGTTAGGATAAGTATATTGGAGATTAATTGGACGTGGGCAATTGGGCAGAAATAAAAACAAAAATCATGTGTGCCTACTCCATGCATGTTATAAAAAACTGGATTCAAATTCTCTAACTTTAAAACACTTAAGCCTTTAATGAATTCCATAAAATTTCGGTGGAATTCATTTTAAAATTCAAGTTTTTGTGTTTGAAATGAACAAAAATTGGATTTGTAATTCTTGGATTCGAATTCACCATATTATAATCAAATCCCACCAAATTTGATAGAATTTTCAAATCCACATTTTATAAGACTAAAATCAATGAAAATAAATTAAATGCTACAAATTTTAATGGATTATACCAAGCATAGCAATTCATTTGAAAATGAATTCCAATTCTTGAATTGATTTGTTCCAAGCAAAGTTACTCTCTTTGTTCTTTCTTACATGTCTTTCTCCGATGTCTTTCTAAGAATTCCGTCAAACCAATACAAAATTAATTACACCATTAAAATTATTAATTTATCCTTAACTTAATTATGCTAAGACTACAAACTTATAATTCATTCAATTCATAATCTTTCTCATAATTATTAGGATAAATAAAAGAAAAATGAATGAAAAATACATTAAAAATCTAGAATAATAAATACAAAAAATAAAATTGAAAAATAAAAGAATTACAACCATTTATCTGAAATGATACACTTAAAGTTGAGTCTCCAGTAGTACATGGCTCAATAACTCTATCCCTTAATTAAATATTTAAATGCAGTGAATTAACCAAACTTAACGAAATCTGAAACCGATCTTTTTCCGTATCTGTGGCCACCCTCACACCAGGTTGCGGCAGGGAAAAAGTAAATCCCTGTGGATTGAGCTTCAGTGATTGATAGAGAGATCCTGTCCCGCCCCAACTATAGTTAGTGGTCAGCCAGAAAAAGAAGGTGTATTTCTTGAACAAATCAGGTGAGACGTTGGAATCCGGCGAGACTCTTCCGCAATTACCTTATAGTCAACACCGAGCGAGCTCTCCTCATCCGATGATAAAGAAGAATCTCCGCTTTTGAAATCAACATCCCTCTCTATTTATGAGTGTTGATAACTACGCAACCTGATGATATTGTGATTTGTTGCAGTTGGAAAAACAAAGTGTTTTTTTCTTTACCACCAAATAAATCGCAATTGGCTGAGAGAGTTTGAAAATGAAAATCCAATGGAAAACGATTTAATGTGCGGAAAGGAAACTAGATACTGCTATGATCATAGGAAACCCAAGGATGTGGCTTCACCAATTCAATCTTTTTCATTTATTTTCTTTCATTTTCATTTTAAAAATTAAAATCACTCGCCATTTATTTTCTACCAACAGGAAAACCAAATCTTAAGAAAATCTGACATCCATTACAGTATTTTCCCAATTTAACTTTACATGTCAATTAATAGATAAAATCATTGAGACCACTTACAAGAAAATATCCATTTTCACACAAATGAAACAAGATTTTTAGTAATATAGTTTTTTCGGTTAATTCTTTGTACGTATATCCTTATATTTTTATTCATTTCCTCGATCAATTTTTTCAAAGTTTGTGTGTTTCAAAGGTAAAAACCATTTAATTAGTGCATACAATATCGAAATTCCGCAACTATTTGATATAACACAATACAGGGAATAACAAAGAAAATAATACTACCTTGAAACTTAAACCAAAATCCTCTGCTCTAAACAAATATAGAAGTCTAAAAATAAAAATTGTTCTCAAAAGCTTGTACCATAAAATTGTGACAAGTATTATTGGTAACAAATTTTGGTACAATTTTACTGATATAAAGTAATAGTTTATTATATTGCCATTAGCTTAGGAAAATCAAAATTTTGAGAACAGATTCAATTAATCGAGTATGTATAGAAAATCAGGCTGTACACCATAAATGGCAACTATATCAGGATATTAAAAAAAGTTTAAAATAAGAAGCTGGTTAATGGATTATCACATCTACATGATTATGTAATTAAAGTAATTAGCTTTAATTACAAAATAAAATGAAGACTTCTTAGTAAAATATTCTCGGAGTTTTATAATAGTTATATTCATAACGCACCCACATACCATTAGTATTAACTAGATTTGTCACGTAAAGATAAATGGTTCATTTATTATCGAAACCCATTTTTATGATTACTAATAGATCCAAAATTGATCATCCCCAAATAATGTTTCATTCACTAATGACTCGTGTGCTACAGAAAAACATATTCAATTCATCTAAATTTCAGAAAATGCATTTAAATTATTTGACTCAAATTATACAGTAATTAGTAATTAATCTGAATATCTTGGTAATTACCAAAAAAAAATTCTGAATATCCTCCTGACATTCTAGGTGATGCTAAAAATGAAAAATATATTAAAATTAGTAGGAAATTTATAAATTTTACTTTGTGTAAAAGAGAGAAAACAAATAGAGAGATGATAGAAAACACATATTTTTATTGGATTTGAAATAAAATAAAGTCAATTAAAGGGATTTGAAGTAAGGGAAGTGAGTAATGGTAAAGAAACACAAGTGGGGTGCTCAATTTTGATGAGATTTTAAGAATCTGGGCGAGTCTCCTCTCATTCAATTTTCCAGATTTTAGTTTCCTTGTTTGCAAGCTTCTCTCGCATTTTTATACCCTTCTCAAATGGTGTTTCCTTCACCTCTCACTCACTCCCCCACCCACCCTCCTGCTATCCAATGGCTTCTTCAAATTCCAACCCTCAGAAATCCCTTCTCACCCTCCCCCTCAAACGCTCAGCTAACCAAAGCAACCCTGCTGGTTCTGCTAAGAAATTGCCCCACCTGCTTTCTGATGATGCCACACCTGGCAGCACTCCTAACCGGAAGACTCACATTCCTGGCAAGAAAGTGGCGTTTTCGGATTCTCCTGCTGACAAATCCAAAACCAAAATCTGTATTCGCATCAAAAAGATTAAGCCTCCCCAACAACCTGCTCAACACATTGATCCAGCTGCAATCGTGGTGAATGAGCATCAGGATCAGCCCCAGGCAAAGGACTTGGACCAACCGGAGGAGTCTATAGCTAAGGCTTGGAAACTGAGGCCCAAAAGGAGAAGATTAGTTAAAGGTCCTCGTCCTAGTAATAAGCTTTCTGTCGCTATTGCTGATCAGCCACCCAATCTCCCTCAATCATCTTGCCCAAAGGCTACCAATGATGCTCTTCTGACCGAGAGAACGGAGAAGCAGAAAAAGCCAAGCAAGACCAACTTCTCAATTCCTCTTACAAAGTTGGAAATTGAAGAGGATATCTTGGCAATCACTGGATCAAAACCTTCCAGGAAGCCTGGGAAGAGAGCAAGACATGTGCAGAAGCAGCTTGATGTATGTCAATTTCCCTTCTTCTTTTCCTTTGTTCATTACAATTTATCATGACGAATACGAAACGTTCTTCTTTCTTTCTTGCAGCAATTGTTTCCAGGGATGTGGCTGTCTTCTGTCACCCCTGATCTGTACAAAGTTCATGACTCTCCTGCAAAGGTTCAAAATTAATATTTTTGAACTTTCAGAATCCTGTATTTTTTGTTTGGTAATGAAATAGACCATCGAATCATGAATAGAATAGTGTTCTCTTTTCATTTAAAGCTTGTTTCTTTTGAAAGTGTTAGACAAACATAAAGATTATTATGTTAGGGTACAGGATTAGGTAAATCATTCACATAATTGAGTACTTGGGGGATAAGTTTAAAGCATTAATAATCGTATGAACATGCCATGTCCTTTTGCATCATGGTTTAATAATTTTATTTGCATTACGTTTGATTGGAAGTTCTATGCAAATTAGCTGTAGATCCGATGATTCAGTTATTCTGCCGATACAGATTAGATGAGCCGTTCACATGACTGAGAACTTTGAGGTGAATGATAGCAAACTCTTCGTCATCAATTGGAGCCTGTGAAGATGAAAGGGTAACAAATGCATGTGGTTTTTGTGCCTTTTCTCTGTTGCAAGGAGCTCAGAGCTATGGTGGAAATTTAAATGTTGTAGTCCATGTTTTGCGTATCTGCCGTTGTACATAAGAACCATCAGTCTTAGTGTTTAGAGATTTTCAGTATTTTTGCGCTTAATGTTTTCAGTTTTTATGATATCAAATGTGCAAATCTGGAGCTTTTTTGTTTAGCATAATAAAAACTCTTTAAATGTTCTTCGTGTTGGATGCGATGTTGGAGGTCCTTTTATTGCTCTAGTAGTCAATGGATTCGATTCCACGCTTCATGCCTGTGTTATCGACAAAGGTGAAAGAGGAAAAGGGAAGGGTTAGAACTAACACATCCGAATCAATATAAGCAAATTATCGTTAGTGGAATGATGAGTTGCATGAATTAAATGCGTTGTTGTTGTAACTCTAGGGTTGCTTGAACTATGCACGTTTTTGTCGTTTGTTGAAGCATAACGATCTTGTGCAATGCTAAATTGCTAACTTTGGCAATGACAATGTGTCAGTGGGTTGATGAGATTGATTCCGGGTTTAAGAATGTGCCTTTTATGGAAAGATATAGTGACATATTATTTGCGCTGTTGTCGTTACCTTAGGGTTCTACAAGCCATGCAGATTTTTGTCGTTTGCTAAATATAGTGGTTACTCCTTACTATATGTCTGTGGCTTGCTGTGATTGATTCCATGTTTTATCTCAATGTCAACAGAGTTAAAAAAGATGAAAAGGGATCAGTTAGAACTAACACATCTTAATCAGTTTCAGGAATGCGTTATTTTCGTTTTTCTAGGATTGGATGAACCATGCACGTTATTATTGTTTGATGAAGCATTATGATATAACAATCGACAATCAACTAAGCCTTAATCCCATGCTGGATTGGGGCGGCTAGAAGCATAACGATCTTGTACAATTTTAAATTCGAAAGATACTTGCCTCTTTGAAATTCTGAGTACTTTTGCTTGTCAGAATTGTATGCTGAGTTCTTTATTTGCCAGACAATAAGATGCTTGCCATTTTATGTAAACCAGTGATTATCTTTTCACAACATTAATATAGTTGAGTTCTCCTTATAGATTATAGGATTATGGTGTGGAAATCTTAAAGCATTTTGAATGATTTTCTAGTTTCTAAAGGAAAAGGGCATTTTCGGCTCTTTTGTTTTGCATGAGCTGTTAGTTGACATGGTTGTATTCGTTTTGTTGCGAAATAGTTGGTGCATGTGATTCGATTGACATCTAATAATTTAGTTTGATTTTTGTTTAGGCAAAAAGAAAGAAAAAGTTAGATTACCGGTTTTGGTAAATTATGAATATTGTCCTTTTCGGATACTGATTTTCTTTTCGCCGTTATTGTAGGATTTACATGAGCCATGCACGTTTTCATTACATGCAATGATGGTTTATTAGGGTAAGGACCTAGTGATTTCTAAGCTTTCTATAATTGTGAAGTTCTATTTGTACTTGCTTTGTACTTTCAGCCTATTGGGTTCAATCGATCTGTGGTTGTGTTCACCACTGTTTTTAGCATAACTTTGTGATAACAAGACATGAAAGAAGAATAATTGATTAGTAGAATCTTGATAATAGGGGTGGACACAATTATATTCAGGATTAGCACTCAAAGGAATCAAGGTCCTTGATAAATTTTTAAGGATAAGACTCCGGTTAGATAAGTCTGATGATTAGAGAAAAGTTAGAACACCGAAGTAAATGACACTGACAGTAAAGCTGGATTATGCGACAACTTGTTGGTAGTTTTCTGATATATTGATTTGACCTTCTATCCCAGCTTGGTTAATATGATGAAGTGGATTGAAGGCTGGTGATATGGTTAGCAATTGATTGTTCCATATCCCAATTCTTGAACTTCAACAAAAGAATGGATTAAGGTGATATAGTGTTAAAGGAGACGCTAGGCTTCGGAATTGAAAATGGTCTCTCTTTTTTTCATCAGCAAATTTCGTTCATCAAGTTCTTTTTTTATCTGCCTCTGTTAGAACACCACAATATTAGTCCTTTGGGGATTCATGCTCTCAATAGTGAATCGTTCATTCGATATCCTTTGCCTTGTGAGAGGACGGAATGGAAGAAAAGTAATGAAACCTGCGATGGCTACTGAATAATCTCCTTTTACTTTCACAATAATAAAGCCTTAGACCTTTTTATTCGTCCATCCAAGCTCGGTTTTTTCTGAATCTTCGGGAAGAAGAAGATGGGTTCACCAGCCACTACATCTGTGGATCCCACCATATCATTAAGCCTGGCGACTGTTCGCTCTTTGATCATTGATTCACCGGCCACTAGATCGATGAAGAATCTCTCAAAAATCTGCTATTTTTTTTATTCACCGTCCAGTCCTAAAAGCCCGGTATTGGTGATTCTAAATCGAGTGAGGCTTTTGCGGAAAACTTTGTATGTTTGAGTTTGGTTTGCCTTTTAAAGTATGCTTGGAGATAGGTTAGGAAATATAACATTCGACATTCTCTGCTCATTTATGTACAAAGTTACTTGTTTTTATAGAGTTTTATAATCGTCACTATACTTGAAGATGAATAATTGAAAGAGGTCTTTGTCTGTGCAACAAAGAAGTTGCACCTTATGGTCTCTAGTCATATTTTGTAGGTTTCTTATATGGTATTTTTTTCTAGACAGGCCTATGTTTGGTGTATTGTTACATTTGTTTTGAATGCTTGATGTGCTGTTGAGTGCTGATTTATAATCTTTGTAAGTTCTGTGTTTTTTTTGTGGAACTGCTTCTGGTTTCTGGTGGATAAACATGACTTGTTAATATGTACTAATTATGATTGATAACTGTAGAGTTTGTTTTGTTCCCTGTTAATTGATGTTGTAATTTTTGTTCAGAGTTGTTTCTCTTTCATTATGTGTCTGTTACTAATGCTTATTCTAATCCAATTTTTCCGTATACAAGTTATCGCTAGGTTTGAAATTGATAATTGTATACACAAGTAGCAGCTTTGTTTGGTAGAACTGAGAAGCACGTAGCTGTGAGCACAAGAATGGTGGTTGAGAGTGAGTCTGAAATGTTTTTTTTTTAATACTGTGCTTAGCAATTGATATTATTACTTTTCAGGTAGGTGAATCCGATTAATGGAGTTCGATGTTGGTGATGCAGTCTTTAGATGATCTTGCCACATTAAAGTCAATTTGTGCCCAAAGCCAGCTGATGTTATTCGGTGGATTTGGATTCAACCAAAATCTGCTTTCGACCTTCTGCAACGAGCTGCCTGGGAAAAAAGGTACTCAATCATTCTAGTAATGTTCTAGTATTACTATTGTAATCAATATATAAAAAACTAAAACAGTTTGGTGAAGAAGTTTGAAATTGTTGAATGAAGAAGTCTAATCATCATAAGTTGTAACTCGCATAGAAGGGACCCAGTAAACTTGAAATGTAGGCCACTTGTTTATTTGTGTCAATGGATTTCATTCTATAAGTAACTTTCATCTGCAAATAAATAGTAATATATATTTGTGTTTCCATGGAGCTGCTAATAATCAACCATGTCACGTGCATGCCTTTTTAGTCAAGTAGTAGTAAAAAGATAAAGTACGAAAGTAAGCATATGAAAAAGCTACGAACTGATATACAGTAAAACGGTAAAGAACTATTCATTGCTTGAAGAGGTAGGTAAAGCTTCCTCAAACTTGTAATTCAGTTCCATTTCTCTTATTGATTGCTTTTCTTTACTTGTCTTCTTCTGGGTGTCTGTGACTGAAATGGTGTCACACTCCTAATTATTTTTATATCTAAACCATCAGAAAATACAAAGTTGTTACATATTAGATTCGTACTACCATATTATATATAATAACGAGATATGTGCTTTGTGGCTTTTTTTATTTTATTAAAACAACTTTTGCATGTATTGTAGGAATATTCAACAGTATTAACAAGCATTGAGAAGTCAGGACACGAATAGAAATACCAGAAAACTTGGAGACGATAGAATCAAATGATGTATTATGCATCTACAATGTCCCGCCTTCTCTTCACCAAATCAGCTCTCCTCAGGTCATTTCTGTTGGCCCTGTTCACCATCACAACCCATTTCTGCACAAAAGCTCACCTACAACAACTGAATTCTGCAAAAGAAGAACACTAACTGATCAGAATCAACATGATCAACCAGATACAATTCGCAACTGATCTTCTTAACCAAATTGACGAAGATGAATTCCGCCACTGTTATGCAAGTGATTCTTGTCAAGCAATTCAAAGTAAGGAGTTTGTGAATTTGATTCTGTTGGATGTTTTCATTATTGAACTTTTCTTGAGAAGTTTGAATCTCTAAGCATCAGAATGATTTCCTAGTGGGGAAACCATGGCTCAGAACAGATGTACAAAAAGATTTGATCTTGCTGGAAAATCAAATCCCTTTTTCCATTCTCGAAAACAAAGCCATTAGAGATGACGATAAGCCAAGCAATTATCCACCTTTTCTTGATCTAACCTGTACTTATTTTCACAACTTCAAACTCAAGTAAACACCTATGAAAAAAACCATCTAACAGTTTACGGATTTGGTACAATACTTTTGGTCACACAAGCACCCGAATAAATGACCAGGAACCATACAAAACCTGTACAGCATAACAAAACTACATCAAGCAGGATTGAAGTTAAAGAAAAATGTTTTCTGGACATAGAATACAAAGCAGGCTTTGGCTGTTCGAAGCATTCAGTGTTAGAAATGCCATCCATGCTTTGAAGTGGACGACACGGCAGAACTCTTGACCTGATGGCTTTAGAGCGAGCAGTGCCATTACCCAGATGAGACATATATATGCAACTATATGAGGCTGTTGGATTGATACGGCAGAAGATGTGGAATTGCTAGTGGGTCAGATGGAAGATCATAGCGAATGAATGGGTTAGGAGATGGAAAAGCAGTGGCAGATCTTGCCAACAAATTGTGTAATCAAATAGTGGAAGACAAATCTTTGGCGAGCAACTGGAAGTCTGGAACTATTAATTGCTGCTATTGGCTTGCTTATTCTTACCTTTTTTCAACCTGCTTGCTCCATTGTTCAAATCTATCTCAGTGAATAATTTTTTGTTTTCTATTATTTTTTATATTTAAAAACTACACAAGCATAATTTTAATTCAATAAAAAACACTTTTTTTAATAAAATAGGGAATCGAGAATTTGAGGAATTGGTTATTTGTAATTTTTCTTATTTGATTATTGTAGTTGAAAAAGGCAGATACTTTTCAATCCAACAAAATAGTAATTCCCTAAATTTTAATTGTCTCTTGTTAATTCTCTTAGTATAAAATTACTGATATAATTTGTTTTTTCTTTGGTCAAATGCATACGAAGCCCCCTTATGTTGGTCCAAAATGTCCTTCGCCATCCTCAAGTTTCAAACTTGACACTTTACCCCCCAATGTTGACAAAATTGATATAATTTGCCCATTCAATGTCACGTGTCAGTTTTTGATTGGTTTGATTTTTCAAAGATTTTGAAATTTTTGAAAAAGTCAAACCAATCAGAAACTGACACGTGGCATTGGGGGGGGGGAAACTGTATCAATTTTTCCAACATTGGGAGGTAAAGTGTCACAGTTGAAAGTTTGGGGTGGCGAAGGGCGCTTCATGCCAACTACAAAGGATTCCGTATCCATTTAGCTTTTTTTTTTTTTTTCCAAGAGTCTATGCTTTATCAATTAGTGAGAATACAATGAAAGCTATGAAGACTTATAAACTCACTCACAGGGCCAAATCTCACTAATTGGAGATTAGGGATGAAAGTCAAAATTTATGAAAGTACATGTATTACGATTACTAATATTGATTGAATTATCAAACCGATTTGTGGGCTCACATTTTGAATGAAAAAAGGCGATTAGGGCAGGCCCGAATTGGTCGAAAAATAATAGAAAACTTGAAATCCGGTATTATATTGAGAGGGCAATGGAGCAGGAAGAAATCGCCGTTGCCGGAGAAAAGAATAGCAGTGATGTGACATCGTGGTGCTGGTGGGCCCTAGCGAGCGGTGCTCAGTTAGCTTGGGGCGTTTCATCTTATCGGAAAGGCTTTCCCGGCGACTCACACCTTATGCCTTTTAAAGCCTTCGGAGTTGCCACTCTTTTTGTGGGTTCCGCCGCCTCCGCCTCCATTGCTGCTCTTCGGGCCTCGGACATTAAAAAGGTTCCAAGCCTTTCTCGTATAATTTAAAAACTTTAGCTTTGTTGTCCCCAAATTGATTTCTGTTATTTGAATTGTTTAGGTGGAGGACCTCGTATTAGCGGGAGCAAATTTAAGAGGTAGATTAGGGATTTCTCCAAGAGGACAACAGAAGTAAGGTTAGGTTCATCTGTCCGTATGTAATGAATGGTTGTTCTATTGACTTCAGTGATTGAGATTTTCAATTTGATTGTATGGGTAGACCAGGTTGATTCCTTTTCCATTTTTTTTTCTTTTGTCAAACAATTGAGCCAGATCCCACTGTTTCTAGCAGAGAGAGCGGATAATTTGAATTTACACCGACATTATGACTACCAGAGGCAGCAACATGATTTTCGGCAAGTACTAGGATTATTGGTCTCTACGTCTAGTGTGATTTGGAATGAAACAGAATCTCTTTTCCTGGTTGGTACATTCCGGAGAGAAATATCTTGTATTTTATCCTAGAATGGATATGTTTGATATCTTGTACTTCGGTTCATTATGTGGGATAAACATCATGTCTAAATGTCTGTTGATTTTAGTTTTTCGTCTCTTCAGTTTCTACTGCTGATTAAACTATCCAGGAAAATCAGATCGAAGAAATTGAAAATGAAACTCAAAAATCTTGGACAAGTTCTCTCACTAATCATAAGAAGCAAATTTCTTATCTGAATTTGATCCTTAATTTATGTTGTTTCAAGAGTAGCTCAAAGCACAAAACTTGCATGTAGTCAGACATAATGTGACAAGGATACATATCAAAGTTGCTCAAGGGCTATTTCAATTCATCATGCCACCCACAGATAAAGGTCAAAATTGGAACTAGAATTGAACTATGAAGGCACAGGTGCAGGCAAGTAAGACTCCAAAATCAATTGAGATGGAGAAGGTTGCATTATCTGAACAATCAAATATGTATACTTCCATTGCTTGTCTTCCTTATCTTTAAACATCTCTGCATTCACTTTTCCCGATCCGTGGGGGCCTCGAATGTAGAAGTTAACCTACAACAATACATTCAAACAGACTTTCAGTAGCTATCTTCAATTCACATGGAACATTATATTGCCAAAGATCATTACCAGGACATGCTCCACACCATCTTCATCGGTATAGATCTTATTAGGAATTCGCTGGCGAGCTGCTCTATTTCGACTTTCCTGACCATACCCTGTAATAGGGGATCCAATCCTTACCCTCACCTGCAACACTCCAATTTCAATCAATTTGTTTTATATTGTATTTTAAAAACTTCTCATAGTCACACAAATTCCTTCGTCTGTTTTGTTCATACGATATGATAATGCTAGCAGACCACAACAATTTGCCTATAATCACAAAAGTTTCAAATTCGTGTTGGTTAGTGCTTAATAATTCTGAGTTAAGAGCAACATCTCCTATCGTGTGAACAAGTAACAGTGTGAGCTGATTTTCACAAACCTGAGCATCATCTTGAATCCTTTTCAGTGCTTTGCTGAAAATCTTGTATCTATAAAAGACCGTAGCGAAATCAGGTATGGTGCAGAAATTCTCAATTCTAAATAATCAATGTAATGTCCACAGCAAAAAATAGAGATTTGGATTCTTACTCTTTTGGCTCAAAGATCAACTCCTTGAAAGTAGCATAACCAGCAGCAGCTGCAACTCCAAGCCCTGCAAGAATTATAAGACTGTAGGAAGCCCCTTCGGTGAATGTCACAGGCTTCTCTGGTATATTATATGTTGGCGCATCAAAGGGATCCTCAACTGTCGATACCTCTTTTTTAGTCTGCACAAAGTAACAACTTCAGACAATGAAAGCACATATATATGCAGCAATTACAAGAATCCGAATCATAAAAAGATTAGTTCAAACAGTTTGAGAGCTTATATTCATTGGCACAAAAAAGAAATTTAGCAGCTTCTTAGAGTAAAGTGCATTATCCCAAAAACGAATAATTTGAAAAAAAAAAAAAATTATCTAGAACTGTTCATAGTCACTGATTTATTTGGTCAACACTTCTAGTTATCATAAGATATTTTCATTTGCACATGACACAGATATCAGAATGACGGAAAATAAAAAATTATTACAATAAGTCATTTGACCTTTACATGCACGGAATTTGAATAATAATAGCGAACCAAGAACATTGACGTAAGCAGTGAGAAACTGAATTTCAAACCTCTGAAGCCGTTTGGCCAGTTTCCTTTGAAGCCTTTGATGCAAATGATCTAGCTAAGCAAGGATTGCTGGGACTTGCTCCACACATTTTCATTATTTGGAATTGAGATCCAAGCCCGACTGTGCTCTCCTTACAGTGTTGCCATCCTTGATGAATGATATTTCCTGACCAACACAACAATCAATATACGATTAGGAGGATAAGCAACTCACTGAAAACTTCTAATCCCTCAAACTGCCTTTAAAAACACAGAAACATACATGACCGTTGACTAACAAAAGAAGGAAGCAGAAAAATACGCCTTAACAAGGACATAGGGTTCAGACACAAATACAGGGTCTATCTTCCCGGTAGTTTCTTTAAGATGTTATGTCAAAACTCCTCGATAATCAACTAAAGACAAATACTTTATATGAGAATTTGACCCCACAGGTTTGTGTTGATGATGATTGGTGTTTGTTGTCACTAAATGATTGAAAAAGTAATAAACCACTTAGAGAACTCACGCGACCCCTTATACATGTCAGATTCAGATTGTTTCAAACTCTCATATTTAACAGTACAAACACCAATTTTCTTCCACTGACAACCAATATTTATTGACAACCATCAGCAAACAACTACAATCAAGGGATCTTTTCTAAGTACCTTAATCACCAAGCCACATATCCTCTAAATGAAGTGCAATTCTATTATATCCAACTAACCCGTTGATTTTGGTTTAAAGAAAATGGAGTAACGCCGTAACAGTTATGCAATCTGAACAAACTATAAAGCATTCCCTAGTAAACCGTCAAACACTGAACTAACATCCAACACAACGAATGGAGTATTGACTGATAGAAAATAACTGCAAATAGGCGCTTCAAAGAAACATTTACTAACCATTAGCACAAAGCATCTCCTGCAAAAGAAAACATAGAAACAAAATTCAGTCTCCAGTTAAGTGTGAACTAAAATAGGACAACAAAAGAATTTATCACATAATCAATTGGAAACGGTATGAAAACAGATGAAACTTTTAATAATCGAGTAATAGTGCATACCAACAACAGAATGATTAGCACGATTACAAAAAAAAAAGCAATAAAAAAATTATATACCCTTCTACTCGAATTAGCAATAGCAGTTCTCTTTGTGGCCGCAGACGAAAAAGCAGAAAACCCCTTATCAGATACACTCTTTATATGGTTTTTGCGCAAACGAGAATCCCATTCCGCAAAACAATAGTACCTGCTTCGAAGAAGGGCTGCTGATCTCCGAATTCGGTCAATCTTCATAATTCTACAGCGAAAAATCCCCTAACCCAGTTGAACCCTATGGTCAATCAATCAAAAAATTAAAAATTGAGTCACGGAAAAAGAAATCAGAATTTCACACAAGAAAAAGAGGACGACGGTCGGGTAAGTAAACCCAATGGCACCAGTTTTGGGGTTTTATTAAGACACGTGCCACTGAAACTCACACGTATAAGAAGCAAAACTCATCTTGAAGTCCTTGAATTTTTTAACATATTGTGTATAACGCATTTGAGTACTTAACTTACCACAGTTGAGCCCAACAAATTGAAGTTTGTTGTATCCCTTGTCTCAGACCGCGCCCATTAACCCGTAAGGCCCGTCTATGCTCGACTTATATAAATTGGGTATGGGTAAAAAGAAATATGACAAAACACGGTTTGAGTCTTGTTGTAGCCTAACAAATATATGGATTGAGCTTGATTTCGATATCAAGTCTAAACTGATCCGAAATCATATGAATGTATATTAAAAAATATATGTAATTGCGAATTTATTACATATAAATTTAATATAACACATTTATATTTTTACTTCACTCTATTTTTTTAAAAAAAACTATAGATGATATATTTAATATAGTTGTTATACTGTAGTTTATTTATAAATTTCTTTTACAAATCTATAGATTCATGGGCAGATCTGAGATTTAATTATTTATAAAGAGTCCAACTTGATTCGAATCTAACATTAATTTCATATGGATTAAGCCAGCTTGGACTTCTAAATTTTTCATTAGACACGACTAGACCCGTGCACAAATCTACTCGATTTTGAGATTGTTTAGGCTTACCGTTATCTATTTTTTATTTTATTTTATCAACATAATTTTAACTGTTGTACCATATATTTATCATTTTATTTGTAAAATAAAATGAAATATCACAAAAATAAATTTTTCTTAAGATATATTTAAACCGGCAATTATATATTGACACCAACTTATTTGACACCTGTTTACACCTTACAATCTTCATCATTCATTTTTGGACAGTTAAATCTCTACTATAAGATGAAAACAAAATGGAGGATGAAGATTTCATGGTGTCAACGGGTGTCAAACAATTGGTGTCATTATAAAATTTCTGTATTTAAACTAGGGCAAATTTCAAAAAAGTGCCTGTGATTTCAGCTTTTTGCAAAAAAGGGACTGATGTATTTTTTTTTTCAAAAAGGGGACCGAGGTACCATGCCGTTAGCAAAAAGGGGAAAAATAGATAATTTCGTCAATTACAAAAGATGACAGCATGGGTAAATTTGGCAATATGAATTTAATCAAGTATAAAAGCTCAAACAATTCCCGATTTTGTATCTCTCCTTTTCCCCTTCTGGGTTACTCTACGTCTTCTCCAACGGTTGTCTCCCTCTCCAACATTGCTTGTATATGGCCCTCCTCATCAGATCCCTGAGGACTATGCAGTTCAGTTTCCCTACTTACTGGTGGCTCGTCAAAGTTAATAAGTCAC
>CAOJBI012660155.1:0-10347 GCA_948277035.1 Euphorbia corollata
AATTACTACAAACTCATTTGATAGAAATACTATGCTTAGAAAGCCTAATGATGAAAAGAGAACAAACAGATAATCACAATAAGGAAATTTCACCCCGAGAGCTGATTCGGCTAGCCAAATAGGAACTATTGCAAATTCATACTCTATTTACAACTATGAACAGAAACTTAGCAAAAAGGAAGCTAAATTAGAATATTACAAAAACCCTAACCCAAATCTCTAATAGCCATTCGACTTCTTCATTGTAAACATTTCCAAAACACCGAACAAATCATTGAAAATCAAAATCCTAAAACCGTCTAATAAAGTAATAAGACAAACTCACAGTTACAATTCTTTGGCATACTACAGATCTGATCTTCAACATGTTACAGACATGGTCTCAGCCCGATAGCGAGTGTCACAGGCGGCAAATTGTCAAGCGGGTGAGAGAGATGACTTTGTAGGCGTCTCAATAATCACCGGCACTGGATTGTGAAGCGGGTGAAAGAGATGACTTTGAGAGCGGCGGCAAAGGAATGAGTAGATTTAGGGTTTTTGAAATGGACGCGTTTTCAGATTTCTCTTTAAGTAATATTAATTTTATTTTTAAAACATATTTTGCAATAATGACAGGATTTTATTTTCATGATGGGATACATGTTAGACGTTAGTGACGGACAACACTCCGTCAGAAAAAATCTGTCAGTATTCTCCTGTTTTCTTGTAGTGCATAAATTATGTTGTTTTGATGAAATCAAATGGAGTCAAAAATAGATAAAGAAATTTGTATAAAATCGAACAAACGAAGTAGATTGAAGACAAGATTTTAAAAATTAGCAAACGAGAAATTAATTATACAGAAAAGTGAAACCAAATCAAAGAAATATGGATATGAAGCTGAGTTGAACAGCTAGTCGACATTTAAAAAAATTAATAGAAACATATATCGAAAGTACATAAAAAATTTCAATCAATTTATTAATCATTAGGTAACATCTGGTGATTTTTTGTTCATATATTTACGAATATCTTAAAATACTATTGTCACTTGGGCCTCATTTTATTTAAAAAAATTCATACACCTCAGTATAATAGGGATTTTACACCCAGATTATATAGTTTACCAAAATATAATAATGGTAGACGTTGGGTTAAATAATATAACGTAACCAAATGTGGTTTTAACTCGCATAAAAACGGGTCTAAAACTCCCGTTTTCAATTTGTACCAAAAACGGTAACCGGAATCTTGTTTTTGGTACAAAAAACAAAAAAAATAAATAAAAATGATGTGTGACTGGGCTGTCAACCCTACAGCCCAATCACTTTCAATCATTGAAAACGGGGACTCTGAGTCCCATTTTCATTATCTAAAAACGGACTCAGGGTCCCGTTTTCAGTGCTACATGCCTTTGATAAAAGATTTGAACAATATATGGTGACCTTGATAAAAGATTTGAACTTTAATTAATTTGAGTCTATTTTGTAATATTTTCCAACAACAAGATTTGTTATCACAAGGGTCAGAGTTGGCAATGAGGTTAACCGCTAGTGCGCCTGCATAGCTTGGAGGGCTCACTTGTTAGTTTTGTTTTAATCTTTATTATTCTTTTTTTATAGATTTTGAAATAAAAGCTTCAATTATTTTAATTGATTAAAATATATTAGAATACATTGAAATATGCTCCTTGTCTATTTTGAAGTTGCATTTTTTCGTAGATACTGAAAACGGGACTGTCAATCCCGTTTTCAGTGTACAGTGACTGAGCGACAGCCTTTGTCGCCCAGTCACATGTCATGTACTTTTAATTTATTTTTTTTGTTGAAAACGGGATTATTGATACCGTTTTCTTTACAAACTCAAAACGGGTTTTTTAATCTTCTTTTCAGGCGAGTTAATTGTATGCTTGGTTAAGAAATATTGTTTAACCCCATGCCTTATCCCATTTTATTTATTAATTATGCATTTTTCTAGGTTAAAATCCATTAAAATATAATTGATTAAATGTTTTTTCTTTAATAAACAACAAACACAAAATAATAATGCCACGTGTTTTGCCCAAATTTGCCGTGGGAATTCGTAAAGGGAGACAACGCACATCACTTAAAAAGGGACCCAACAGGATGCTTCTTCGTCATTTTGACTTGCAGGTTACACCAACTGTTACAGCTGCAACCAAACTTCTAAATTCCAATTTCCCTCTTTTTGTTTCTACCTAATTCTGCATTTCTTGTTCGATTCAATCATCATGAGCTTTCAAGATCTTGAGTCTGGAAGGCCTTTCCTTCAAAAGAAGCCTCCAACACGAGACCCTTCTCAGGCTGTAGCCGCCGGTATATTCCAACTGAACACCGCCGTTTACTCCTTCAATCGCCTCGTCAATTCTCTCGGTACTCCTAAGGACACCATCGAATTGCGAGATAAGCTGTTAGTTTGGTTACTTTCTTATATGTTGTATCTGTACCTATTGTCGCAATTGTTTGTTCTTGTTTTTTTCGTTTTCTTTTGTGGTATAATTGGAATTACATTTTTTTTTTCTTGCAATTGCTTGATTTGATCTTGCAGACATAACGCTAGACAACGAATTGGTGATCTGGTGAAAGATACTTCTGCCAAGCTTAGGGAAGCCAGTGAAACCGATCATTATGAAGATGTCAGTGTAAGTGTTGGCTTATATGTTCTTTTTGCAGATTTTCACTATTGTATTACTTTGGTTTGTATAGTAGTATATTCTAGATATTGGCTATTTTTAGAGATTAGGTTAGCTGCTAGAAATTTCTTGGGCAATTTAGGTTGAAATTGTCACTCCCAAACACAATACGGAGAAATTGATGGTTCATGGTTGGGCTAAATAGGACAGGAACGAACACCATTTTGTATCAATTAAAACAGTAGGAAATAAGAAAACACAAGAAAGTTGCAAATTATTAATTAAAAGTTTTATTCAAAAAAGAAATTTTAGTTTTGAAGAGTTGTAGTTGGAGGAAATTATAGGGACTGAGTTTCCAACTTTTGTTATAGGTAGAAGCGCACAGCCCTTAAATGTTTTCGCACTGATTTTTGCCAGTGTCCTCTGCAACGGAAATGAAACTTGGAAAAGTTAATGCGTTGAACCTTTCGTGCTTCATAGGTTTCGGGTCCAACCTAATTTTCTTAACTTGAAACCCTGAATTCCACGGTTTTGTCTAATGATTTTCTTTTGTTCTTTTTCTGGTGGCCAACTGTTAATTACAGTTCTTATCCTTTAGCATTGGACATTTCAAATTATATTAATTTCTAAATATTTTGGCAGTCACTGCCAAAGGTAGGGGATGGTTTGTGCTTGATTATTTTCTACGGTATTAAAAAATTGTTCTTTTTGGGTGCAGCCTGCCAAAAAAATTAATGATGCTAAACTTGCAAAGGAGTTCAGGGCCGCTCTTACTGAATTTCAGAAGGCCCAACGGCTCGCAGCTGAGAAGGAAACAACCTATGCTCCTTTTATTCCAAAAGATGTTCTTCATTCCAAGTAACTGTTGCAAGACACTGATAGTACATTTATTTTTTGCAGCCTTTGCATAATGCTTCAGTCATTGAAAGTATGGTATTGATAGATAGCTTATGGGAGATGTTGATGTTGAATGATAATTGATACAAAAAATGTTCAAGTAATTTGTCTTTTGCTAGCCTAGAATCCTTATGCTAGCTCTATCTATAGAGTCATATGGGTGTTTGTTCCTCTTTTAACTCTTGTATTGGGAATCACGAAAAACATACTAGTAATTCTATTGTTAGAAATAGAAATATCCACTGGGCTACAACAACATATATTGAGCCACATTGAGAAAGGCATAACTGATTGAAGAAGTTAGGTTTAATTTGAAGACTTCCAAGCTCCACTCTATCAAAGATTTACCGATTGACCTACACCTAATCGGCAAAATCAATGTCTTTTGATGTGGTATCTTGGGAGGGAAAGTTTGAAACGTTCATGCTCTTTTGCTGTTCTTAAGCAATCGTGTCAGAATTTGATAATTGTGTGAAAGATTGTTTCCTATTGCATTAAAAAGTGACATGCAGCTGAATAAATGCTGGGAATTTATTATGGATCTAGTATCTGGTTTTCAGCCTTCATTAGAAATTGTTTTTGTGCCAAAACTAATGCATTGTCAAGAATTGTTTTTGTGTTCAATGTGTGATTTCAGCTGATTATTAAACTAATATCAGTGGAAAATGTCATGCAGCTATGATGCCCAAGAGGCTGATGCGAGGTCATCTAAAAGTTCTGTGCAGCAATCTCTTCTTCTGGAGTCCGCAAGGTGAAAATATTATGCTGCTCTTTATTTCCTGCTGACTTGCCATTTTTCTCCTCAATGGTCACTTCACTATTGTTACTGAGGTCACATGAATAATTAATTTCTCCTCATTCTTTGGAGAGAGGGTTTGACGTACATACTTATTTTGAAAGTGAAACTTACATTACAAAATAAATACTATTGGCTTGAACACCTATTTTATACAATAATTGTACTTGGACAATTTACAAAAAAAAAAATTATTAATACTTGGACTGGCTACCTTAATCCTTTTTTCTTTTTTTTTTTTTTTGCAGACAAGAAGTTGTATTTTTGGATAATGAAATTTCATTTAATGAAGCTATTATTGAAGAAAGAGAGCAAGGGATTAAAGAAGTTCAGCAACAAATTAATGAAGTTAATGAAATTTTCAAAGATTTAGCTGTTTTGGTACATGAGCAAGGAGGAATGATTGGTAAGATGGAACTTTTATGTCCACAGAGCATAATATTTGAAACCTTTTAACTTTTCTAGTTCTTAGTTCCCTAATATTTATAGAGTTCACATTTTGCAGACGACATTGGTTCACACATTGAGAACTCTCATGCTGCAACTGCTCAAGCTACAACGCATCTTGCAAAAGCCTCCAAGATCCAAAAGTCAAATTCATCCCTGGTAAATTTGGTTCCTGCAAGTAATTGTTTGCTTTTATTTCTCTCTTTTCGTTTAAATGATCGTGGGCTCAAGCTGACAGCCTGAAACCTAAATTAAGTTTTGCGGAAGTTATATTTGGAACTTAAAATAGGATTCTTAAATTAATCTCAAGGGATGTGTTTCTTGCATGAATTTTAAAGGAAATCAAGGGGATAAGTTTGATGTGAAAACCATTTAATTTAATTTATTCCATCAATTTTTTTTATCCACTTCTATGTTTTTGAGTGCTTGATAGATTTTTGTTTTTAGATAGAACCAGTATTTGTGAATTGCAATATGTTTTGCTTCAATTCGATCCTCTTTGGAGTCTAAGATGTTTCAGCCTTTTGGAAGTTTAAAAAATTCAAAAGCGATGACCTAGCATCTATTCTGAAGACAAAAATGAACTGAATGAGAGAAATGTGACATGACCAAATTCTTAATGCTATATTTTGATATAATTGATATTAATTCAGCTAGATGAGTGAATTTTATCGTTTCACGCATGTAGAAACAAGAAAGCAGATAGAAAATAAACTGTTTGATTAAGAAGCTCTTGGAAATGTCCTATGGATATCAATAGATGCACCAGTTAGGAAATGCGAGAACTTAAGGATAGAAAGTACGTGGAGGGAAACTATTCAAAAGATGTGCGTTTTCTTGATATTGATGAACATTTGGCGTTTGATAGAGCTTTATGGCAAAAGATCCAAATAGCCATCCCCACCTGGAGTGGGATTTACGGCTTGGTTGATTGTTTAATAGATTAAGAAACTATCTAGAAATTGGTAAACAGAACGGGATAGTTTCAAGCTAAGATGAACAACCTTCACTGGAATTTGAAATTCCTTTTTTAATTAAAGAGCAGAGCCAAACACTCACAAATATAGAAATTTTTCATACCTTTCCTTTTCACTTTGAACGGCTGAACCTAAATTTGTACCAACTAAATCTCTCTTTACCTAACTCTCACTATGTCCCCAAACCACGCCCACTGACTCTCACATCATTCTCTACTTCTATCTAGTGTGTTTGGAACCGTTGAAGGAATTCAATTAATTTCATTTTATGTGTAATTTACGAATCTTTGGCATAAATCGAGTTGAATTGAAGTCCTTTCAAAATGTTGGTTTCAATTACACCCATTATCCTGCTCTCTATATCATATCTCTTCATGGGCATTTGGTTTGCTTGCTTGCCTGACATTTTTTTAATGTTTTGTCTCTTTGCTTGATAAGCTTGGAACTTGTATATGATTAACCCTAGCCCAAGTGAATTTGGTCCAATAGTATTCTCTTCTTTTTCCTTGTATAAATAGGTCTTGTTCTGGTTTTTATATGTTTTTCACTTCTGAGACCTTTTCATTGTTATGGAATCTTGATTATTCTAATTATGATTGGAGCTTGTAGTTCTATAGACTCATCATGGAATCTCGATTTTGCTAATTCTTGTAGTATCTTGTGGTGTATGGTTTCTATAGACTCGTCATGGAATCTCGATTCTGCCAGCCTAAGTTTTTCTTTTTTTTTTTTTGAATAATATGGATTTTTGAAGAAGCAAGTGTCGAACCCAGGATCTCCCACCTCCACTTTAAAAGGTGTACTGATTGAGCTAAACCCAATTAGTGCTAGCCTTTGGCTTTTTGGTACTACCTTGCGCTGGTATTGGTGAAGAAGTGTTCATGGGTCAATCTCCATTCCTAGGTTGAAGTGGTTACTGCCCCACTGATTTTCCCTTTCTTATTTAGTTCCTCAGCTTTAATGTATCATTGAGTTTCTTTAGGATATATCTGGTTCACCGGAGCTTTTTACCCAACTACATTCAAATCCGATCAGATGGGAGAAAATTCACATGTAGGTGAACGAACTTCTAATTTTAGTTTACATACCATACCACATTGTGCACTAGAAGTTATATGAAGGACTAGGTCTTGTTAACCTTTTTACCTTCAAAATATTACACCATATTATGACTCTTTCTACCATGCTTTTTACTTTTCTAGCTCATATGTTGCTTATGTGTTGATATTTCATTATACTTCTTGTCGCATTTGATTATGGAAACAAGGAAATGACACAGATTCTCTCTCATGCAGTTCTGTTTGCTCCTCGTGATTTTCGGGATCATTCTGCTCATTGTCATTGTAGTTGTTGTTGCTTGAGCATCAAAATTGCGGGTTTCGCATGATCTATGTGATTGAAGTCAGCATAGTATCCTTTTGTATGTGATTGGTGGTGCAATTAGAGGTGGCCTTGTTCCGCACTGGAGCTGTGTATTCTTACTCACCTGATGCACCACAGAATACCGAAACGACTATCGATGTACAGTTTTTAGTTTGCTGGTGGAATGTTGTCAGCTGTTGTTAGAAATCCTTGTATGAATGTTAACCACTTCTATTCAACGTAATAAATCTGCTCTCACCTTAACTGAGGAATTAGTCACTCTATTATTATTCAACCATTGTTTTTTTGTATAAAATGACAACTTTACCCTATTATGATTGTTATTTATTTGCGCACACATTAAAATTATCCAACAAAAACTTCACCAAATTCTCCACCGATCGGTTAACTGATTAAAATATTCACCAATCTTTCTATGTTTTTCTAATAAGTTTGAGAGATATAAGATAACAAAGAAATTTAGTTAATAATAGATGCAGTTGCATAGGCTTCGACAGCTTTCATATTGTTGTACATCAGCCATGGAAGAAATTCATAAAAGCTTCATCTGTTTTGTTCATTTGTTTTTTTTACATGTGCTTTACATTTACATAAACAGATCTTTTAGTTTTATTATTACATCTGAACCTAGAGTTTTGAAGTGTGGTTGGGCTAGGCTTGAATTAAGTTTTTAGTGAAAAGTTGGACGATGCCCGGCTCAAACCCAGCTCCAACCCGCCTGACAAAGGTCCAAGAGGATAGTAGTCTATTGGACAATATATGCTCCTTTATTTGTGTATTTTAAAAATGAACTAAAGAATGAAATATAAGAAAAGTTGAACTGCTGCTACTCCATTACACATTCGGAAATGGATTCGGTTTTCGGGACTCATCAGCAACAGCAAGAGTATACGGCCCGGAACAACCATCTATAAGACCACTTTTTTTTGTACGAGGAATGAACTCTTCCTATATGACCACATTGCCATCCAATCACAACCATAAGCCAAAACCAATGGAGCAAATATACTGTAAAGCAAGTATTCTGCAATGTTGGACAAGAAGACTTAAAGGATAACAAAATAGTCCTAGCAAACAGAAACCTATGGCAGTTAAGCTACCACTCTTATGAGTATGATACACTAACATATTTATCATGAAAGTTGAATCTTATTCAAGTTCTATGTACCTTTATGTAATTTCATACTTTCAAAATATACTGATGATGGACACAAGAGACGTTCTCTGTTGGAAAAGGCATCCCAATATAAATGGTGCTTCTCTGGAACACACCCGTAAACATAACCCACCTTTAATGGTAGTTAAAAAAATTGAGGGGCAATTGCTTTCCATATATATTTAACCAATCAGACCTTAGAAGCTTTTCCACCATAGTTATCGAAATCATACGATTCGATACGATTCACTCTCACATAGATTCGACGAATCTATGGGGTGAATCAGGATGGGCAAAGAATCGTGTTTGAATCGTCTGAATTGTACTATTCTTCGGATTCCTACGATTTAGGAAACTTTGAAAATATTCAGAAAACTATTGAAACATAAAGCGTCATTTCGTCTCCCGGATGATATTACAGTTATAATATAATATGTTAGGACTCCAATTCATAATTCTTAGCTTCCATGCGGCTCTTTTTGCTTCACATGCATAGTCAAATATATCAGGCTGCGAGAAAGAGAAGTGAAGATCAAAGGTAGATCTCAATCTCATCCAGCTTTCGTTTGAATGACCATTGTTTCACCCCTATCCAAATATAATAAGTTCTGTTACTCTTTTCTTGTCACCTTTTTCTCTTTTTATTTTCAAGTTTTTACACCTCCCGTTTGTTGCTTCTGTTGTCTTATCCGTATAATAAATATTTTTATTTATTTAGTCTTATTTTTCTTTACAGCCATGGCTCCAAGAAAATCTGGTCCTAGTGATCCTGCTTGGGATCACTGTACACGAGTGGGAGATAGTAGAATCAATTTTATGGATTCGATTTACGATACACTATTCATAAAAATAGATTTTGAATCTTGATTTGACAACTATGTTTTCTACTAACAATGTTTTCTACTAAACATTGTAGATCCATTTAGATCATTACTGATCTAATTGCTCATGTTATCATGCATAAATCTAATATCTTATAGTACACACATTTATAATACGGTTATTACAAATCAAAACTTGTCTGTTTGTCAATCTTCAGAAAAAAGCTTTAGTCTGCTCAGCATCAGCACTGCAATAATCATAGAATAGGCAAGCTCTAAAAACAAGTCCATATTTTTTTGATATTATAATGACAAACTAGATACATATAACTTGGATGTATATAATTTCTAGCTAACAACACGTATACATGTGATAATTATAAAACAAATCAGTCAAAAACTGTGCTAATAAGGATAATCCAAATGCATATCTTTTTATAACGAGCATAATAATCTATAACCAGGCAAAATTGAAATGAAAATGTAATAATTGGTGCATGCATAATGCTTTTTACATTTATAAAACATTACATTTTGTCTAAAAATGGTGAGTTTTTTTAATTGCCTCAGAGGGACAACAAAAACTATTCAGGCAAAATTTCATAGTTCTATACAGAAATAGGCTAAGCAAAACTGTAAAAACGCAGATATAGCAAATCTACCATAGGGTGATTGAGAATTTACCTTGAACTTCATATTTCATTTATCAATATTCAAGCTCTCCCACTAGCTGCCCCAAGAATTTCCATCTGTTCAGTCAGATGATTCATCTGCTGCATATTGTCCCAGCCATTTGATTCCGGTTCCATGGTCATTTGACTTTCAGGCGAGCTTGAATTAATTTCATCAGTGTCCCCTGTAAGAGGGATTGCTGTTAGAAACTGTTCCCAAAATACGTCACTGATGCCTGAAAGATTGTTAGCATTGCCATCCACTAAAGAAGGGAGTCTGAAGGTAGCAGGTAGATTTCCTTACTCTCTAAAAATCAAATTTATTATATTTACTGCTTTCTTCCTAATAGAGCAAAGCAAATAGAAACAGCACAATTGTCTACAAAAGGAAATAATATAGCCACAACAGATACTGCAAGCACATTGATCTTCACTGAAATAACTTATCATACTTCCAATTTGGATTCACTGCAGCAGCTGCTGTAGGAAGAATGCGTTCAGCCAAAGCATCATAAATCTCATTCATAGATCTGCATGGAAAGAAAATGATATGTAAACCTTAATTTA
>CAOJBI012664986.1:0-11633 GCA_948277035.1 Euphorbia corollata
TTTACCAGATAAGTTCATTTTTCAGATTTTAAAAGCAGGGGGATAAAAGTAACAGGTATATGAAGAACAATGCGGAGAAATTTTATTTTTTTTTAGAAAATGAAGCTAACTTTATGTATGGATTATTGATTCACTCACAATATTTTTTTGTCTTTTAGCAACACGATCCTGAGATTAGTGATCACCCTTTCCTCATTAGATTTTACATTCCAGTATTCAAAATGCTTTAATGGCAAGAAAGACCTCATTGATCTAATCGACATATGTGAGTCACAAATAATGAAAAATGCAAAAAGTAAGCACAAAGAAGGTAGATAATTCTCAACGAGTCCCATCAAACTGACCCGTAGAGATCAATTCTTGAAGCAGAGCCATAAAAGACCACCATTAATTGTAAAATGAGCCCAACATTGGAATCAAGTAAGCCTATATGTGTCCTTATCATCATAACATGGAATAGTTAATGCTCATTTATAGGGAAAAGGAACAAAGGCAAGAATACATCACTAGATAGAGGACAACAAAGTTACCTCAAACACATGGTCCAAAGGGCAGATAAAAGGTTGTCTAGTCAATGTTCCCACTAGAATTCCTGGATGAGGAAACCATAGCCTATCCAACCTGCACCATAGTGGAGGCATAACCTGAGATGTACACATCAAGATCAGAGAAGAGATCGAACAGAAACTTCTCCAGCATTTTCAGCTACACAGTTTAGTTATTACAGATTTTAAAAACTGAAATTAATAAATGGCAGTGTGGCAATCACTGCATCATTTGCTGTAAGGTGCATTAAACAACAAAATACAAGGAAATTAAATCCAAATACGCAGCCAATTATGAGATAAAATGGATTTAAATCACAATTGTAGAATTATGGACTCTCATTACCGCCAAAAACCATAATAAAAAAAATACTTGTTTAGAACTACTCTCACCAGTGTACGGTTTAACAATGTAGCAATGGAAAGTGCTGTCCTTATATGTTTTATCTGAACGAAACAGACCATGAGATTAAAAAAGGATCAAGTGTCAAATGCTAGTAATATAAAATTGAGCGTTCATACTTGATAATTAACAAGAGCAAAATGTGATTCAAGATTGTGCTCCCCATCCAGCAACAAACTCTTTGGAATAGATGGCTTAAATGACAAAAATCCCCCTGCATTGATTTCTTTGAGATGATCAAGCACACTTTCCGGATAAAGAAAGTTCAAAAATTAAACAACAGCACTTCATGATGCAAGCATCCAGTGATTAAAAGTTATGTTGTTTGAGGTTGATTGAGAGGTTATCAAGGTACTTAAGAGACAAGGAATCAAAAAGCTACGCAGACAAATATGTTAAATTTGTTAATTTCAAGTACTTTAATGCTCAATTACATTTCAAAACATTATGATGAGAAAAATTGCATATAAATTTATAATACAATAACACAGGCAAAGTATCCCTGACATGATTACAGTCAATCATCAACCAAAAGAAGATCTTACATGCACAAATATGGAAAATTTCATGCTTAGTGTCAAACATAAAATAGACGTTATTCTCTAGGGAGACTTCAGAAACTAAGGAAGTTAAACTACTTCATAAATAGGACATTATCTGGCAGTAATGAGAACCAAGAATAACATGAATCATTAACATGGTGTAGAAGTTTCTATTGAATAAGAAGAGATTGCCATTACAAGGGGATGTAATTACCAGGAGCATCATAGTACTCTGGTGGATCATAAAAGACCATGGCTTCTCGCAATCGATGGCGCTTCCCTTCTGTTCCTGCATACTGGAATGTGGTATGCACTGCATATGGTTCTAATCTTAGCTGTTGATACATTGCCTGAAAATTTTCCTGACATCTTAGGACAAGCTTGTGATACAGTTTTTGTGCTGAAGTATAGGCACACAATGAATTTTAATTGACACAAAAATCACGAAAGTAGAATATGTGCATAAACAAATGTCCACAAAATTAGAACAAACATAAAAATTCTACCTGGACAAAGAAAGTATGTCCACTGCAAAATATACTTGCAGGTAATATTCCCAGCTTGAGATTTCCATCATAAGCATACGCAAGTCCACTTTCATCTTCAACAGAAGGTCCTAACTGCTTGCGTACAATATCATTGAATCCATTCTGATCCCAGATCTTGTCATCAGCTAAGAGCATAGCTTTCCACTCTTTTGCCAAATTTTTTGCGGAGTCTGTTGGCCGCCAGTGAAAGATTCCTATGTTATAGGCAGCACCCACTGCCAAAAATCGAGAAACAATTATGAGGCAGAATTTCATATCCACATTATTGATAAATAACCAATTAGACTGAATGCTATGAATAAAATGAAAGTACTATAGTTTGTGCAAATTGGACTTGATACATTCATGAATATACATCGTTCATGATGTACAAAAAGCTAATTATTTGTCAAATCAAGATGTATCAAAAGCTAGTTATATAAGCATTCATGAGTATACATCGTTCTGAAAAAGAACCAGTATCAAATGCAAACATGCACAGAAGAAATGTAAAGTACAATCAGCAGCAAAGGAAATATGATGAAATTAGTTCTAGAAAATTATAAACTTTTAATTACTTTTTGCAAATCTATGTTCATGAGTTACTACCTTGCTCACCTGAAAATCTATATAACAAGGATGATACTAGAGATGTATACACTCGGAGACCATTTATAGCGATGTCCGAGAATTTGAGAAACAGGTCATGCTCCACCAAAAATCCCAATAAATGTAAAGATTGCCTAAGCAATCCATGACTAATATGTCAGGTAAAATAAGATTTGTTTGGAACAAGCTACAACGAACAGTAAGATTTTAACTAAGATAATGTCCCTTGTGAGCACCATTCAAGTCTCAAAAATTTATAGAGAAATTGTTTGAGAGTTTGCACTACTAAAGGAAAAGATAGCTAAAACTGAAACCATTTTTCACTTATAGTATTGAGCAAGCAAATGGGCCATAGTAAAGTGAAGCTAAAAAAAATACAATATTTTTTTTATATAATCATCACCTTCTTGCCAGATGTCCAACCTGTCATCAACAACGGTGGGTACAACTTGATCGCTTGAAGTTAAAACATCTGCATGAGGATAACGAGCAAAGTATGGCAGTGGATTCTGTTCCAAAAACATGACAGATGAAATAAAATCAACTGATTCAGTGAAGCGCAATGTAGTAAAACTGATGCAAGATGGAGGAGAAGTTCTACAGCCTATGATCATAACTGTCTTGCATCTAAGAAGCCTGGGAAGAAAAAAGAAAAGAAAAGAAGAATCTATTGAAACTATAGTTCTTCCTTAATAAAAAAATGTTCATGAAATATTTTTCTTTGCCATAAACATATGCATTGCTCCAATTGACAACTAGATTTGATAAAGAATCACTTCCAATGAAAAGGATAGTAGCAAAAGTCAAACATAAAATTAATAAAAAAAAAATACACTGTTTTTTCAGAAATGAGAGAAGGCAGTTCACTCTGAAATGCTATATACTTGAAATGAAATTAAATAGTTCAAGAGGTATAGCCTTGTCCTGAAATAAGGTCTTGCTTTTGCAAAATGAACAGCCAAGTCAAACGCAATGTCAACAGAATACAATTAACAGCTTAAGACGGTGTCAAAAAATAATCAATAGGTATAAAGAACCGGTTCTTTAAAACAAAGTAAAACAGCAAAATGATGACAGCATTATCAAGGAAATGAAGATGCTTGATCCCATAGAACAATAAATACATAAAGCATACCTTCAACCAAACCATGTCTGTGTCACACATCAGCAGCTCAAAACCAAAAGGGAGAATTGCGTCAATCAAAATTACTTTTTCTCTTCCCATTTTGTGAAAGGTAGGTGAACCCCAACCAACATCTTCAGTACTCATTCGACTCCCCATGTCAAAAACAGGTACACCTTTCCAGTACAAAGCCTCTAACAGCTTGGTGTCCATAGCACCTGTAATTAAATAAAAAAAATTAAGATCCAGCAACTATCTGCGGAAGAACCGCAATCCAGAATTTGAAATTACATCCGAGGTGACTGACTCACCAACAAGAATATTGGAAAGGCCCAAATCTGTACAGTGTTTAACCCAAGTAAGGATAAAATCCATGAAAGCAAAGTTACCAAAGGTGACTATAATGACATTGTCTTTCACCCTTTGCTCAACCAGTTTTTTAGTGAGTCTAAATTTCTTTATAGGAGGCATTTTAGAATCCCGCGCAGGAGCTTCCCAAATTGGCTTTACATCTCTACTTTGATGCACTGGCTTTGGAGGGGAACTCACAGTGATCGGGGACTCTTGAGAAAAGTTCGGCGTTTGATTAATACCTGAAAAAAGTAAACAAAAACTCCATACAGTGAAAGAATCACAAAATCTAACAAGAAAAAGGAGGAGAAAGAGAAGTTACGGGAGAGAGAAGAGGAAGAGGGAGGGGAAGAAAGCCATTGAGAGGAGGTCTTAGGAGAAGAGTAAAGAGCAGAGAAAACGTAAACGGAAGAGAAGAGAATTCCACAGAGAACAGTGGCGTAGATCGTGAGGAACAAAGGCTTGGCATTGGCCACTTCCTGGTATGCATTTCTCCATATTCCATTTCCTCCACCCGTCATTTCTTGGAATTCCGATCACCAATTTCCGCAAACCGAATCGAACATTTGCATATGTGGATTGGATCAAAGTGGGAATTAAATTTTGATTGGATTAGATTAGAATAGATTAGGGATGGCTAGTGTATCAAGTGTTGGTAGCTGTGTGCAGCTGAGACTGAGAAATGCTAAATGTCAACGTTCTGACTCGTCAAACTCCGGAACCCCTCTATTGAGTTTTATGTTTCAACCCAATCATAATTTAATGTTTACTTCATCCTAGTTACAGGAATAATCAAATATTTGAAGTATATATTATCAGCTCTTTCCTTTGATCAAATGAATTCCATTAACCGTCGTTGGTTACTTTATTACTTTCTAATACATTCCATTTTTATTGAACATGTAAGCAAAGGCTTTGTGTTGTTTCAGGAGTAATCATGTAAATACCTTTTCGCATAAATTCCTGTTGTCTCATTGATCGCGTTCGCGTGATTCATATCAAATTAGCTGATTTTGGGCTTAGTCAGTTGGGCTCGTTCTCATTTTCCAACAGCTATTAAAGGCCATGGGAGACATACTGCCAGACAGAATAGTTGAAGATTGCTGATATTTTTCCTGACACCGAGTACATTAAACACCATAATTCTGATGTTCATATATACCTATTTTGTTGCTTGAGCTTATACTGCCTTGATATCTATCAAAAAAATATGTTCACTGAATAATTATCATTTTAAATTAGATGTCTTGTTATTTGAGAGAGAATTGATTTGATAAACAGACATCGTATACCATATACAGTACGCATAAAAATACATATAAAGTTCTACATAAAAATACCGTTCAAATTATTACAGCTATAGACCAGATATGGTTATTCCACCGTAATAATGATGAGACCTCAGTAATTAATGGCGGTTCAAGGTGGTCCCAATATTTCATCATCAAATCTTCAACTGGACCCCTCAAGCCACGGTATCTTAGCATTGTATATAAAGATCGTCAGACATCGACACTCGAGTCAAATTAAAGGAAAATAACACAACATAAAAATTGAACGTCCTATCATCATGTCCGGAGAAAATAATGTATTTAACAAACAAAAACAAACCCGTTTGGAAAATCATTGATACATCATTATTATAACAACAGGACGACTCTAATGTTGAACAAGCATCGGACCGCAACCCACAAGAAAATTAGGCTACAAAATGCACTCAAAAGGAGTGTCACATCACATGTACACTGACCTTTGCGCTCTTAGCTACCAACTAAATATATCCACCAAGAATTACAATCTGTACCTGATCTTTGCACAACAAAGTGAGGCTGAATTACTCCATTACATTCACTATCTTCTGCTCCTCATGCCGCACGGCGCAGAGTAGACCCGAGCCATTGTATGTGAATCCATCAGCCATAAATTACTATTTCAAATCCCCAGATCCTAAAACTTCAGCCCAACAAATCTTGAAATAAGTTGGGATTTTGTGTTGATGGGGTCACACCCATCTGTCTCACAAGTGCGTCTTTTTCCAACGCATCTTTACTATTTGGACGTTTAGTAACTGCAGGTCCACTTTGAGAAGGGTTTATAGAAGGATTTGATGTTCCAGACAGAAGATTATCATCACTTCTACTAGATGATAAAGAATCCACGGGACCGCCTGTTAGTCCACCTCCAGGTGTATCTGCATATAATTGCATAAAATCACCAGAATTAGAAACACTACTACTGCCTGGATTAGAACCTGGACCGAGTTGGGTTGGATCGATCAGCCCTTCTAGTTGCTTAAATGGATCAACTACTGAATCACTACCACTAGCAGTTGGTTCACCCAGGTCAAGCAAGTCTGGGGGCGGTTGAACCAGAGTTGTCTTCTCAACTGGAACTGCTGACTTTGGGACATGGCTGCTTCCTTTAGCAAGCCTATGACCTGTGGTAGATGTCCTCTTTTCAGTTTTTGAAGTACCTCCAAATAGTGATGCAGCAAGCTTTTGCTTTTCTGGAGAGATTTCGACTTGTGGCTTCTTTGAATCATAAGGTATTTCACGTGCTCTTGAATTTACATTGCCTGCCCCATCAACATGAGTCCCATTCACTGTTTTCTGTGAACTAGAACTTGAGGTAGATGATGCGGTGGATGTGTAAGTTGGCTTGCCCCATTTCTTTTGGACTCCATCTAGTCGAAGCCTAACTTCTGATGATCCAGTATTGGATGATGGAATTACTGCAGCCTGGGTTTCCTTGTAATAAGACGGCTCGGGAATTGGAACAAGTTCTGTTGAAGATGCAAGGGACACGGGTGGTGTCGTTGATGGCATTGAAGGCTTTGGAATCTCATAAGCCTCAAACCTAAGACCATGAGATGAAGCTTCATGCTGATCATGGTTCCTGAAATTGCTCATGTTTAGTATTCCAGAACGTTCACTTTCTGGAATATACGGTTGAGCCCCTCCCTCTATTGCACGTTCAACATAGCTATCAAGAAAAGAGAGGCTTTTATCAATCTGCAAACAAAAAATCAGAGATATTATAATTCTGTCACACAGCATGGCACGTTGGCATGAATGAAACATCAATGAAAAATGGTCACCCCTCGGGAAAGTAAGCACTAGAACAATGTGCAGAAAATTGTTTTCTAAGCCCTAGTAGCTACCATCTTTTGTATCAATGATTGAAAATTATCCAAGCAAATGGTAGTCAAGGGTGACAAATCAGCCAGAAAACTGCAATATCTAACAAAAATTGTTTGGCTATTAGAAGTGGAAAGCCCAAGATAATCGTACACCATGTTATCTATAGACTTATAAACACACACTCACACGCATATTTTCCCAGGACTATTAAGGATGAAAATAAATAAAAAAAGTAAATGGGGTATGAGGTTGAAGGGAATAAACAAAACCATATAATGGGAAGATCAAGTTCTGTATAACCTCAATGTCTTCACAACTAGCATCAGATGGCAAAATACATTCAACAGTATGTGCATCTAATCCCATGACTGCTTGAAGTTCATATGCACGCTGCTGCAAGTCAGTTGAGTTGGAAGCCGATAACTCTTCAATCAATGACTGACACTGCATAAAACAAAGAACCGACTTAACGCAGGTTATCCAGAAAGTTTGGAAAAACAAACATTGGAAAGGTAATGATGTTTGACAACATAACGAAATTAACAGATTTCGATAACTATTAAGCCTTGTGCCAAAAAAAAGGACATGCAGATTTCTAAATATACGGAAGAAAAAACAAATTCCAATCAGCAAACTGGAATTCATAGTTAAAACTAGGAACAGCAATAACTACTTCACTATTTGAGTAACGTAATAACCTTAACTTCAACCAAAAAGACAATACTCTGATACAGAAACTTTAGGTGCTAACCCATGTGGCAATGTATAAGCTCAGAAAATACGGACATAATAGAAAATTGAAAAAATTTAGTAGTAGGGGGTCATCACCAAAGCATATTTCCCTTGTAGCAAAAAAGTGAAATTTACTGGCAAAAGTACAATCTTCCTCCCAAAAATCATGCTCGTGACTTCCCTAACTTTTGTGCTGATTAAAACTAACTTTCAGTTTATGCCAATTCACTTTTGACGGAGTTGACTGCATCCTCTAGTTTTTGATAAAATGTAGTATGAATAGTCATAAAACAAAATTAACTTTAATTGGAATAAATTTCCCCACAAATTCAGATTTCAAGTGGAAAATCTGTAAAATAATTTTTAATCCACTTATTCATAAGAGTGAAAGTTTTCCCCACTTTCCCCTTACCATCTCATCCATGTGCCTCGGATATAACTAGTAAACAATGACAATGAAGTAAGGATTTCACCCCATCATTAAAGAGTACATATGTGCGAAGCAAGAGCAAAACTCATCAACTGTCATATCCATCATCTATGTAGCACGGAAACGGAAACGAGGAAACGCCCTTTCTAAAAAATATAGGCTCAGAAACTGTGGGGAAATGCGTAAATAATAAAAATGTAGGGGTATATTTATAAATATAAAAATAATAAAATTCAATACATATTATTTCATTCTTATATAAAATACAAAACTAACATATATTTAAAATTGATTTATTGATTATAAAACAAATCTACCATGAATAATGGCTATTTCAAAACATTATACAATAGTAAATAAGGTTATCGAAGATAATTAAGTTTCATGAAGTCTAAAAATCATGTTATATTTGATAAATCGTAATAATGTGAGTGTATAAAATGGAATAAAATAAATTTTTATAATACAAGGATATTTTATTATTTAATAATGAATTGGGGTTTAAAAATCTTGGTAATTTGAATATATTATTAAGAGATTTAGTTTTGGGAATGAATAAAAACAGGATCTTCTGATGTGAAGAATTGCTAGGAAACGGTTTCCGGAATTTAAGGAAACGAGTTTCCAACTTTCTTTAATTGCAGAAACGGCCCGGAAACGTTTCGTAGGGGTTTCCTAGGGTTTCTGTTTCCGAAACGGATGGGAAACGCGGAAACGGCATGTCAAAGGAGTTTCCGTGCTTCTTAGTCCATCATACTAACAAATTGAAGTAAAATTTGACGGGATAGCAAAAAGAAGAGCTCTGTGATCAGGAAACAGAAACCCACCTCAGGTAGAATATCAACTTTCCTTCTGGCAGCTATTTCAAAAGCATAAATTTTCATCAGAGCTGTGACTGCATAAGCCTGAGATCATAAAAATGACAAAACTTCATCATAACAATAATAATGATGATAACAATCAAGAACAAAGGCAATAATAATAGCAATACAATCATTTATTTGAGAGTTTAGATTTTTTAGAGAAATGATTTTCTTGGGATTTAATTTCAATTCTTTTATCAGCGCCAGAAACATAACATGCACATTAGTACACACAACTAGAACCGAGCATAACAGGTCTGTGTTCATTTCAGGTTTATAAAACAAGAGATAAAACTCAGAATTTTGTTCATGCAACACACATAAGACATAAAACATACACAAGGAAATATTCATTTAGATTAGGAACAGACATTAAAAGAGCACAGGAATGTGTTCTCTGCAACTTTACAGCAGTTGACGAACACTACAACCTAAACAAACCCTAACAACAAAAAAGCAAATACACTAATTGGCACTTGTTGACGATCTCTGTTTTCAAGCAAACTTGTTTAGAATGAGAATCTGTCGTTTCAAAATAATATTGAACAAAGAACTAACTAAATGAACTCACCTATAATGATAGAGCTGATGCAACATTTAACCAGCCAGCATGCTATAAGAAACACAGACTAGCGTGGATATCAAGTGCCAGAATCTTCCTACATTCATACTTTTGCTTATCCATTTTCAAAAATATGAACATATTTTTTAAAAGAAAACATGACCAACACTGCCCTTAAAATCATGTACTATGAATCAGCTTAAAATGGAAATCTGATCACTGGTTCTATGTACCCGATCACAAGCACTTGATTTGCAGCATAAGAAACTGGTATTAAAGATAAGCCACACAAGCTACCAAAATATGCATACCAGTGAACAGGACATGAAAAACTAATAAAACATAGCAGAAACAGATCAATCTACCATTCAACACCATAGTAGTCAAGGGCGCAAGGCGCACTCAAGGCGCAAAGCCGAGCCTTAAGCCTAGGCGCAAGGAGCTAAAAAAGCGCAAAAAAGGCGCACTGTATAAATTTCAAAAAAAATTATAGGTATAGAAAATTTATATAAAATGACTACTTCAGAACATTAAACATAAAAAAACTAATAATCCATGACATAAAAGTTATATATCATTGGTAACAATCCATAAAGGTAAATAAAAACCTAAAACGTTAAAAATCCATAACATTTTGCGGGGTCCTAGGGGCAGCGCCCCTAGCGGTGTCCGGGGCCAGCGCCCCAGGCAAAAACTGATCTGAAGCTGACCTGAAAGTGGTAAAAACTGACCTGAAAGTGGTTGTCGGCGTCGTAAAGTGCAACATTGCGCTTTTTCATAAAAGGCGCTCCAAGGCACTCAAGGCGCGCCTCAAGAAAGGAGCACGCCTTGGCAGCGCCTTCCATGATGGCGAGAGGCTGCGCCTTGGAGCCTAGGCGCGCCTTTGACTACTATGTTCAACACGACATAAGCAACTAATAAAACAGAAACAGATCAATATACCATTCAACAGACAATCCACTCCTAAGTGAAGGAGCACTCAAATCATTAAAGATTAAGAAATACCTTCACAGTTTCATCATTTGAATATGCCTCTGCCACATCACATAACTTCCCAGTAATATATGAGGCAGAAAACTTGCCATCAGCAGTTCCATATTCTCCAAGGACCCAGCAAATGACCTGCAATCAAGAACCAAAATATGCAGCATATTATTTCATTTCAGCAATACCCATTAAGAAAGGATGTTCAATTATAGTTCAAGGAGTGTAGCATTCTTGAAGAAACACATATGGAAGCTTTGGCTCTCCAATAATACGCAAATATGACTCCATCTGAAGAAAAGAATGTCAGACCGTGTCTAAAGTTTGGATTAATGGAAAAAAGATATGAATAAGCTTATTGATGCTTTGGGATAAGACAAATTACAAATGACAAGATCCATTTATTGAAATTAATATGAAATAAGGGGACACGATTTCTCAGAAAGCATACATATAACTCTTTCAAATGAACAAAATTGCAAAACATTTTGCACAGCTTCGATCTAGTAAAATCAGGAAAAATAATTAGACGTTATCGCTACCAAAGTTTCTTGATATATTTCTGATCCTGCAAGACAAATATCCATTTTAAATATACATCACTTGGCACAAAAAAGGAGCACAAAGAAATGAACACATAACCGATCAAAACTTTCTTCTTTGTATCACTGCAAGCAAACTAAATGTAAGAAAACGAACAGCTCAACAAAAAATTGAAACTTGATCATGCACCTATAATAACATTAAGGACCAAAACAGATTAAGTTATAAACTAGCATTCTACCTTAATTAGTTAAAAATACTGATACTGCGCCTATTTTT
>CAOJBI012665197.1:0-10344 GCA_948277035.1 Euphorbia corollata
TAAGCCCTATTACGTAATTCATAATGGATTCAATCGTGGAATCTATGATGAATGGGCAAAAGCAGCATTATTCATTCAAGGGAAACCTAGTATTATTCATAAAAAGTATGCATCCTTGGAAGCAGCTAAAGCCGCTTTAGAGGAAACCAGTAATATATACGGAACATTTAAAGAAAAGGTAAATTCAAATAAACAGCCTGATACAAAAATTGTATTAGGTAAAATTCCATTAATTTCACAAATAAAAACAGTAGCAGAAATTAAAGAAATGAAGGAAACTTCATTATCCAAGTATTATAAATGGTCTCAATTAATCCAAAGTTATGGAGAAACAGACAAAACCAGAAATATATATCCCACTACAAAAAACCAAATGCAAACCAAAATGGTAGCACTACCCGAAGCAGATCCTTTTGATACATATGAATTAGCCACCCATGGTTTATTAGACACTATTTACCTAAATAAATTAGAAATTCTTAAATATTTTCCTAATAAATTCAAAAAATCAGTATCCCAATATTTTAAGAATTATGCAAAGGAAAGAATGACTTTTCTTAGATTTTTCAGTAGCATCCCAATCTTCTCAGAAGAAGGACAGGAACTCACACCGTCCTATGCATACATACAAATGGGAATAGCCAATGGATCTTATCCAGAAATAGAACCAGCAAAAATACCCGTATCAATTGAGGAAAGACAGGAATGGAATCAAACACTTTTTTCTGGAATAATTAGACAGCTAACAAGTCTATCAGGCTACGTCAGGATCAACTACAAATTCGACTACTGGATAGTAATAACCAATTCTAAAAAAGAAGTCCCCATGGAACCAGAAATGCAAAAAATATTATTTGATTATGAACATCAATTTTTGACATTATCCATACCCCACTTAGACAAACAAACAAAAATTTTCCTATGCCAGAAAATTCAGCATTATGCAGGCCATTCATCTGACGCATGCGGAATCAATTATGAAGCAACAAGCGATACAGAAGAAGTCACGTCGTCACTAGCTATAGTAGATTAATAATGTAATAATATTGGCAGACAAAGAGTCCTTATCGGATAAGGATTCTTATCTTTTGTAAATAAATGTGTATCTTTTTGACTGGCATTTGCCGGTTTCTTTTCTTTTTTACTTGTTTAATATGTAAGCCTCTTTTGGCTATAAAAGGGAGTGGAGATCCTTTGTTCTTCACATAGAGAATTGAGAGAATAAAACTTGTAAAGTTTTATGAAACCTTTGAGTGTTATACTCTGGAGAGGTTTTCTCTATCTGTAGCAGAAATTCTCAAATTCAATAGAAGATATATCAAAAACCGTTTCTATCAATCAATACTCAGGAGATCTTTAGTCATAATCAGGAAGTGATCATGTACAACTAAACCCTATCATGTTCATATATTTATCGTTTTATAAATATCAATCATATTTATTACTGGTATTATCCATGATCAAATATTCAATGAACAGTCATGTTCATATCTACATATCCAGTATTAGCTATTCTTATTTATCTATTAAAAATATTAAAATTTTTTATTAAATAACTCTGATTTAAATAAATTCATGATCTCATATTTTGTTTAAATTCTTAACTAAACTTAATGCAGAATCACTTATCTTATCAAGCACCTACGTAATGTAATTATCCTGGGCCTAATACTTTCCTAGTATAAAAGGAAGCCCAAGACTTCCCATTTTGACAACTTTCAATCTCCGACTTTTCCTAGATCAAAGTTGCTGTGTGTTTGCCTTTAAATGAGTCCAAACTCTATCATTTTGAGGTATAATTCGATTTCAATTTTTCTAGCATAGTTGCTCAGCCTAATGTAGACTTATACCTAATTCAAATTAAGGATTCGATAGTAGCCAGACGGAGCCGAATTGTCATCTTTTTATCTCGAGATTATAGTCATAACTCGAGTATAAACTTTTCAAAATCTAAGTTTATAGTCTTAAACTCATTTCTTTTTACTCTTACCAAACTTGTAATCATTTCAACAATAAATTTGGTTCCAAATTGGCTCTCACTTCATCCTGGACAAACGAAAAGGTAACTAAGGATAACTGGCTTCTAGCCCACTTTTCAATCTTGTTATTTTTCATATTGCATATCATATTGGGGTAAGAGTCGATTGGAGCTATTTTATCATTATTTTTGAGAAAACGCATTACTATGTTGGAATGAGTTTGTAGGTGAAGACTGGGTTCCCAAAATAAGGGAAACTCTGCCCAGATTACAATGAAATCCCAAGTAGTTTCGTTACTCTGCCAGAGTTTCTATTACAATTTATTGCTTTACGAAGTCGTTGTAATGTTAAAATTATCATTTAAGTCATAATTCTCAATTCTTGAATAAAATTATTAACTATTATATCCGAACCTATAATCTCTATTTTTCGGTATAAATATCCTATCGAGGATCAGTATACCATAATTTCTGGTGGAGCTGAACTTGGTGGCGACTCTTTTCAATAAAATAAGGGATTAACTTTATTTTATTTTTGATTTATAAGGAAATTTTAATTAAAAAACAACTTTTCTCAATATAAATATATTCTGGATTTTAGAAATAAAAAGAAATATTTATTAAATAAGTTTCCCTGAAAACTTTTAAAAGAAAAATGCTTTCAAACAACGAATAAGGGTAAATTTGCGCCTTGCACGGTTTAATCCTTAGAAAAGCCCTTTCTTAAGAAAAGACTACCCACTCACATGGTTTTAAGGTATGGTATTTAGAGTATTAAATAAGAACCATTGTGTATATATTATACTTGTGAAGGTAACTTCGGGATATAAGTCGTGGGAGAGTCTGCATATATCATAAGGATGAAGACCTCATGGTTAGAAAAGATAATTTGTATATGATTATAGAATCTTTCACAAGAAAAGGTTTTTGTGAAAGATTCTATATATAGTAAAACTCGTAAGTATTCTTATGACTGGGAACATGATTCTTAGTAAAAGCTTTTGTCCAGAAACTCCTGTCAAGTGGGAGGACAGTTCCACATATTGGCATTATATATGCTTTGTTAAACTCCATACCTAATATCTTTCATGCTACGTGTATGAGATAATTGTTAGTTTATTCCAGTAATAAAGAATTGGAAGACTGTTAAGAAAATTGTGAGATACTTATAGAGGATCGTTAATTATGCTCTATTGTATAAAAATTAAGGAAATAGACCTTATAAAATACACATATGCATATTAGCTAAGGCTAAGGTGAAAATTGAGTTTTTTCATCCATGGTCAAAGATTTTTTTGACAAAAGAGACTAGTAATCATCTTATGCCGAATGCTCTAAACAAAATGTTGATTATTTACAGTGATAGTGAAATATCGATATCTTACGTGATAGACCCTAAATATTATAGTAGCAATAAGTATATCGATATAGTGTATCCGTTAGTTATAGACTAAGTAATAGGATGAGAGGTAAATACGAGGTATTTATCTATACATTACATGCTTGTAGATTTGTATACAAAGCATGTACCAAAAGATGTGTATATGAAAAAGTTAAATATGCGTAGATTATATTTATTCGGTTACCTTATTTATTATACCCTTCAAATCGTGAACGATATTGTGATAATATAAATAAGTTTTATTCTATGAGCAATGTATGTATGTATATGTAATGTAAATATATTATAGCATGTCAAGAAGTAGCCCACTTACATGGGTGCTTACCCTAATGTTATCACGAGGATATAGACGAGGATGTGTTTTAAACATTTTGTATATAACTCGGGAACCTGTTCAAAATCACGAATCAACTTGTTTATATAATAAGAAAACCGCATTGTATAGAACATTGTGACTGAATTAAAAAATAAATTAGTTAAGAACTGTGTAGTTCACATGAAATTGTTCATGTTCTATCTGAATAGCTAATGATAGTTCTTATAGTTGAACAAGGTCAAATACTAGGATGCATTGTAACTGAAACCTTTATGTAGTGTTAGTTGATATGATAAGACATGCGCTCCTTTATAATGATAGAAAGGCAAGAACATCATTGCACATTATAAGTGAGAGAGGAATATGTCCTCAAGATAATTTGTGCTTAACGACCATTAGATGAGAAGTTGTACGTTGTAAAAGGATCTCAACTTGTTTAATGTGAAACTCAATCCATTATAGTTTTATTAGACCTTACACTTAATATTGTTGAGTTATCTTGTGAAGTAAGGACTAGTAAGGGAGATTTGATCAATCATTAAGAGATATGATTAGATTCAATCTGAAAGAGATTGGTTGATGGACTTAACTAGTTTTGTACGGAATCGGCAACTTAAAAGGAAGATTTGACAAATTAATTAATTAACATTCATTAAAGTTTTATTGGTTCAATGGTATGCCTATCTTATATTTGTTATAAGATAGTGAATAACAGATTAATAAGGCTTTTGAGATCCCAAAGGATTTGGAAGTGAGTGATTGTTGACTAGTCTAGGGTAAAGCATACGCATTATATATTAATGTGATATTATTTTTTATATACTATATATTAACTTAAATGGTTCAGTGAGTACGTGATTTTATCTTGCTTAATAAACGATGATGAAAACTTGCTCTCTTAATTTTATTGAGTTCATATTGAGATTTAGAAGTGGTTTGGAGGAGATCTTCTAACTTTTCGGACCCCGAAAATACCTAAAAAACCATAAAGCCCTTATAGTTTAAAGCCCATAAAACCTATCTCCTTTTGGAATAAAAATGGGCTTGCTTTGTTTCATTCAAAAGGCTCGTTTCTTTTAAAATGGGAGATGAGCTTATTTTAAATGAAGGAAGCCCATGATGAGCCCATCACTATAAATAACCTAAAAATTAGGTTAGATCAAAGGCATGATCATTTTTTTCCTCTACACTTTAGGAGAGTGATTCTAGAGAGAGAGAGAGAGAGGTTGTGAAAAAGCCCGAAAAGATTCACATTCACTATCTTTTCTAGAGTTTTCTCGACCAATCTCTTATTTCCGGGTTTCTAAAACATTTAGGGATCCGTTTACCTTCACAAAAATCATTTTTTCCATTTTATTCATTAAAAAATCAACTAAAAAAGGCTCAAAAGATCTTCTCACATGCGTCTATGGCTCCCAAATTTGTGGATTCACGTCGGAGAGGTAAACTGAGTTTATACAAGTTTTTGAAGTGATTTTGGGTGTTTTTCGCTCGTTTTAAGCTTTTTTAGGCTCTGTAATCAGAGACAGACTAGTACCGGCCAACAACTCATTTTCAAATAAAATTGGGCTAGCGGTACTGGTCCGACATATCGGCCCATCCAGGTTGGTACCGGTGGTCAAACTGGTTTTCTGGTTTCAGCCCCATTTCGACTATTTTTTCGCCTAGTTTCTCGTATTTTTAGACTTTTTTTAGGGTATCCCAAAGACAGAAAACACATTTTCCCTGATATCAGGCCTAACTTAACATCATGTGATATATTCATTAATAAAATTGAGTAAGAAATCGAGTCTAAAATCAACATTTTTACAAAAAAAGAGCGTTGGAAACTCGAAATTCCTTGTTTTAAAGCTATTCAACGCGCGATTTATCCATAATCTAACTTATGCCATCTAACTGAGTCTTGTTTGGTATGTTAACTATTGATTGTGGTGTAATTTATCTCGTGCTAACTCTTTGTGGATGCATGTAGATATATATTAAATGTATGTTAGGGTTTATTTTCCTTCGAATATCGCAATTATAAATATTATATGTATTTGTAGATCATATGTATTTAGGACCATTTTTACCCTCTTCCCACATGTATTTTACCCCCTTAGAATAGGCTTTTTCCAAATCCTATTTGTTTACTTACCGCTCTTTATTTGTCTACTGCTTTCTGCCTATGTATGTTATAAATTGCTAATTTAAAATGACCAGAATTAACTATGGATGTTATAAAGGTAGTGGCCTGTATGTAATTCAACTCAAATAACGACCAAGTAGATAACTCACTCGAACCCGAATCTTTGTATTATGGTGCAGTTTAGGCCTAACGGATCTAGAATCTACCGAATTTCCTAGAAGAGTTGATCCGAGTGGCGACTCTGTAACATAGGCTAGAGGTTTAGGCCTCGAATCTTTTAACACTTATTTTCTTCAACCGATTCTCCAAAACCCCTCACGCCCCATCTCACGGGCCAACGCCTCGCGGAGACCGTGCTGGTAAAACATCATCCGCTCACAAGTTCACCAATAAAAATTGTCTTGGCAGACCCTAACGGGTGCAAGATGTTTTCTGAATACTAGAGGTTAATCTATTTGGTTAAGTACCACTCAGGATAGTCTTCGCAGACCCTAACGGGTGCAAGATAAAGTGTTCATGATAGCATGTTGGTCTCACGACTTCACATCATAAAGAAGATTTGATAATCTTGTATAGAATGTGAAGTCAAGTGTGAGTGGTAGATGTTGGAAATACCTAGACTGCCCCGTGAGCGGGTCTGTCGTGTCTAAGGATCCAACTCAATATAGTTAATCGAACTAAATTGGAGAATAAATAAGTTTAAGGACCTAATCATAAATATTAGGACTTAAATGCGTGTGCTTATTTCCATAAATACTAAACAAGATATTTTACCCTTTTCCCCTATAAATAGGCATTGGAAGATTTATTTTTCGATTGATGAAAAATCATTTTTTCTATCTCCGGGAATTTTCCTACGATAGAATTCCCATTATCGATCTCCTTTGGTTATTAAAGTTATGGATACACAATTAATTGTTGTCCGATATACTGTGAGACAATTTAGATATTCGGCATACAAAGCGTTACATTTTTTATTTTGGACATATGGAAAAGTGTACGATTTAAAATTCGTTTCTCTTCTGATTTTTGTCACTGAGCAAGGAAATAAAATAAAATTCATATTGTACAAGAATAAATAGAAAAAAATCATTTCATTTATAAAAAATAATTGTTTTATTTCGTTTAATTTCGTGTATCGAATGAGATAAGCATAATTTATTATGCAAGTCAAGAGCAAAATAAAAATAGAGGAATATATAAGATTAAACAAAATAAAGTTTTTTTATGTGATACGAAATTTTTTTATTACATTAATCACCTTTTAACCGTTGCAAATTTCAAATTTCTGAATGAATCGTTAGTTATAATCATTTAATTACTAGCCAAATAAAATTTGCATGAAACTGTAAATGTCATATTTTATTCAAATAATAATTAAAATGAAAAATAAAATTTCCACATGAAGTTAAATAAAGTATTCCATAAAAAACATTAGATACTAACCAAGTAAAGACAGTATAAAAAATGTGAGATAAGAATAGGTAAAAATGCCCAACATTTTTGAAAAAATATATATAGAAAAAACTAATAAAATAGACAATGAACATTCCTCCCTCAAAGTCTATATAAACGGTTATGTCGAATTATTCTACATCAATAGTTATTGCTTCACTCAGGCCTTGTTCTCGTAACTATTAATTAGTTCAGTTCAGTTCATTTTAATTTAACTCAGTTCAAACATATATAATTATAAATTTATATTAAAATAAATTTAGTTCAATCAAACTGATTCTAGTTTTTAGAATTTGAAAATAACCTAATTTAAATGTGAAAAGATGGTTCCCTAATATTGTATACAAGTAAATTTGTTAAACGTGTATGTTCAAATGTATATAATGTTTTTGTTCATGTGGTAAAGATATGTGTCAATAGTAGAAGCAAAAGTTATGTCAGTTGGGAAGCTCTTACATGGTTAGAAGATTTTGGTTTTGTCACATGTCATTTTTTAAGTGGATAATATCACTTTATTTGAGTTGTTAACTAATGGAAAAGAATGTTATTCTTATTTTTTAATTATTATTTCGGATTGTAAAAGCTTTTGCTCTATTTTAATTTTATTTTGTTTAATTTGTTAAAGTGTGATGCCATGTTATGGTTCACAATATTGCTCGTGCTATTTTTCACGAAGAAGTAACAGGGTTTCATTGGATGCACCACCTCGTTGTGTTCCCCATATTTTGGCTTAGTAAAATTAAATTCCAAAAAATAGATGAAATTGTCATATCTTATTACATATATTTTTTTTGTTGTTGGTCTCGTAAGCTTAAAATACAATTAGTCAAATGTGGTGAATGACTTAAATTTTTTTCTACGCAGATTTTAACCCCTTTTTCAATCAATTCAAGTTTTCTAAGAGATATAAGCAAACTGAATTAAGCTTCAGATTACAAATCTTTGCTGAGTCAATTTACTCAGCAGAGACAACTATAGAGAAGACTTAAGCAAAATGCAGATAATAACAGAGATATGCACATAAAATGAAAACTTTGCTGAGTAATAAAAAGATAAAGTTGAGAAAGATCAAACAATGCGATTTTACACCGTTTCAGCCTCCTGCCTACCTCTAGCCCTTCCTTGACCTTTAATCCACTATCTTCACTCCTTTAACTAGGTAGAGTTTTCATAGTGGGTATTACAATAAGTTCCTTACCGATTACAACATTCAGCAATATTGAATTACCTCAGCAATTCTCCTATCAGTTAGAGTTTATCAGAAGATTAAGAATTAAGAATCCAACTTATAAGGATGTTGGTTCTTTTACAAATCAGATGGATTACAGTTTGCAATGATTTACTAACTAAGCTTTTGAACAAAATAGACAATGACTTGTTATTGTCTTATTGAATTTCATGATTGCTGAGTATAAATTTGCAAAGTTTTTGCACTTAGAAATTCTAGGTGTATTCACAAAGTTTTAACTGCGATTTTAGTCTCTATTTATAAGCGTAGTGTTGAAATAGCCGTTGTAAAATTGTTCTTCATCTCGCTTTATCTTCAATTTCTCTTCTCTTTTTGCCCTTACTATTCTTTCTGTTAAAGACAGATTTGAATCCGTTGTGAGAGAGATTTATATCCGTTGATGTGTGAGATAAAACCATTGGAGTGTGAGATTCAAATCTGTTCATGTATCTCTCGTAGGGTTTCAAATCTCAATTGCTTCATATCTTGAGGGGTTGGCGCGAAATGCTACGCAATCACTTTTGATCGGCTTAGAGTACAACGTCTATAGTGTGGCGCGTCTTGATTCTGAAATGCGGCTTGAATATCCATTCTCCTTGGATTTTATTGTTGACAGGCTGACATTAGTAATGACATCTTTTTCCTTGGACCACATGATTATTCATTTTTGTGCCAACTTAGCTTAGAAACCTGCAAGCATCAATATTCCGCTCTAAAAACAAGAATTAAAGGTATACAACATTAAGTCTAGGTAACTCAGCAAAGCCTAAATAGTGTGCTGAGTCAATTCTATTCAACCATGTTGTATAACTCACTATTATGTGCTAGCTTAACGATATTAGGTCAGCAACTAAAAAGAACGCTAGATACACTATAAAATTAGAGATTGCTTTATCTTGGATTTACCATTGTCAAAAACTTTATCTTAAGATTGCTGAGTAAAACCTTAAGTTGGATTCAACATCTGCTATTTTATATATTGGTTTAATACATAGTTAGCCACCAGAACTTGTCACTTTTTACTATATATCGTCCCAAACTTTGAAAAAACTCTATCAGCCTCATAAACTTGGCAAAAGTGCACTGTCATCACCTTTAGTGGCACGTGATTTTTTTATTTTTATCTTTCCAATTTAGAATTGAACACATTGAAAGGGGTTGGTAAGAACTTTTCTCTAAAGTTGGGTTAAACATTTACTAGAAATTTCCAAATTTGGGAGTTAACAATGAAATTGATATACATGTAAGAACTAAAATGAAAGAAATTATTCAACATACATAATTGGAGAATATATTCCAATTTTTAAATAGACATCAGTAATGCTTTTTTTAAAGAAAAAATCATTTACAAGAGGATCTTACTTTTTAGATATTCATTTTTAAAATTCGAGAATATAAAGTTCTTTTTTAACAACTTTCATATGGTTGTTGGAAATGACCTATTAAAGATAATTTACTAGAAAACGACTACTAAAGACCTTAAACAAAATATTTTGTGCTATTTTCTGGAACTTAAATATTTTTTTTTCATATATAATGTATTTAAATTGTTAATTATAGTTTTCGGCCACTTAAATGTTTTAATCATAGCATATTTTCCATGAAAAAAATATAACTCAAATGTCTCATTGATACATGATTAAACTGTCTATTTAAAATTGCCTTGTATTAGCACTCGACTTATCTCCTATTTCCACTCTCTTGCTTTCATGGAAGCTCAAGTCGGTAATGATGTTTCCTGGAGCTTGCAAATTAGTAACGGCAACACATAGTTAGTGTTTCAAAAATGTTCTATGGATAACTTTTACTATGCTATATATATATATATATATATATA
>CAOJBI012666350.1:0-17524 GCA_948277035.1 Euphorbia corollata
ATTGCTACCGTCCTAGCCAAGGATCAAATGATGTGTTCTTCACTGTTGGGTCGAGTATCTCCCATGTAATATTATATTATTTGTCTATTACGTATTACATTCTTAAAATCCTTTTGTCCAATGAATTATACATAAAAAAAAGTTTCTTCTGATTGTGCATGTGATTGAAGAAACAATTGCCTTTTTGTTTTCTCAAAGTTAGATGCTTGTGGAGAATTCATATGAGATAATGGGTGTTTTTCCCCATAAAAAGGCTACCTTTACTCTATTTTCCTCGTTGAGCATTACACATGGTCCGTAAATTTAGCTGGTGAAGGTGCCCGGAGATGGGCAAACTCTGAAGGCATTGACTATATAGAAGAAGCAAATAAGGTGCAAGTTTATTTACATCCACTGATTATTTTTTTTGAATGAATCCTACCGTTGCATTTCTTCTTTATATGTTATAATTGCACATGCGCTTCTCTTGCAATTTCAATTTCTACCTTCAACGGTCGGATATGGAGTCTACGAATCCACACCCTTTTAGAAGCAACAATCAAGGGAATACGGAATGATGTGACAGTTCCGATGATTGAAGGAATTCTAGAAAAACCTCAAGTATATTTTGGCGGTGTCATCGCAACCACTGTAAGTTTTTCTTTTCTTTTCCGTTTTCTTTGTCGATGTAGCTTTTTTTGTATTGGATATTACGAACTGGTTTCTTGAATTTGTGGTGCAGTTGGTCGCTATATTAGGGATTTTATGTGTGTGCCTTTGTTAGTTTCTCTCGTCGAGGGAATTTGCAATGGTGTGGCGATTCCGACAAGTGAAGGAATTCACAACAACATAGCGATTTCAATTTGAAATGGGTAATTCTATTTGATTCCCTATTTGTTAGTTTTTTTCTATTGATTGGGTGCTGATTTGTTCTTGTTTGTTGCAGCCGGGGACAAAAAGATTAATATCAGTATCAATGGGAAGTTTTCTGATTTGGGTTTCATTTTCGGTTATTGAGTTTACTTAGATAAACTGTGGTTTGGATTAAGGGTTTTAAATTTTTAGGGTTTGTAAGGACTGGTCATTTGGTTGCTAGAGTCGCACTTCAGGGGAATGACATTGAACTCGGCTCTGTTAATGACCCCCTCTTTTCTAATGAATATACGGTAATCTTTGTTCTGGTTAATCTTACTGTTGGATTTTATGTGAGTGATTTGATAAATGATCTGTAGTTGATACTTGGAACTGCAGACATATACCTTTTAGTACTGATACTATGGTTAGTGGAAGCACTCCGATTTGAAGATTAAAGATGAGAAGACCGTTCTCTTCTGCAAGAAGCCAATCACTGTCTTTGGAATCAGGTATTCATGGTCTGATCATCTCCTAACAGTTGATTACAAAGTATGTTTCTAAGGTTGATTTATGTAAATCTTGTAATCATGCATTTTTCAATAATTTCATGTGCATGAAATTGGCGGTTCCAGTCAGTTCCTGCTTGAAATAGTACATTATTTGAGCTTTATTTTACCCGGCCTAGAGTAGTTAATGGGGTCAACAGAATGTTTTACATGTCATATTTCGTTTTGATTTTAGGATGGCTCTAAATATATGATTCATGTAAAAATTTGTACAATTATGTGTGCCTTTGAGTGAAAAGTTATGAGATGAGTTGTTGCCGGTATTTTGTTCATTTCGGGACGATTCCTCCAAAAAATTTAGGCCGAAGATGGTGGTGTGGAATGCGCCTAGCATAATCAACGGTGACACTGGGGTATTTGGAGCGGTAGGAGCACTTCCAGTTACTTGAGTCGATTAATTTATTTTTTGATCTATTAAACTGTGCTTCATATTTCCATGACAACATCAGGTGTTCCAAATGCTATTCAGATTGCTGCATTGTTGGGTTGAGTATCTCCCATATGGTATTTTATTTCTTGTCTATAACATATTTACATTCTTAAGAGCCTTTTGTCCAATGAATTCTACCTACCTAAGTAAAAGTTTCTTCTCATCATGCATGTGATTGAAGATTAGGATTTCCTTTTTGTTTTCTCAAAGTCAGATTCCTCTCGAGAATTTATTTATTCATATGAGATATACTGGGTAATTATTCCTTTACTGTAATTTCCTCATTGAGCATTACACATGGTCCCTAGGTTTTTTAGGAGGTGAAGGTGACCGGCGATGCGCAAAATCCGAAGGCATTCAATTTTCAAAATCTATAGATAAGCAAATAAAGTGTTAGTTTATCTATATCCAGTAGTTATATTTAAAACAAATCCATTTCTTCTCGATGTTATACATGTGGATTTGCCCCTCTTGCAATTTCAGTTTCTACCTTGAACTGTCGAACCTGGAGTCTGCGAATTCATACAGTTTTAGAAGCAACAATTGAGGGAATTTGCAATGGTATGGCGATTGAGGGATTCTGCAATACCCTTCTGTTTATTGTTGCGGTGTCATCGCGTAGCCACTGTTTGTTTTTCTTTTCTTTTGTGTTTTAATTATCGATGTTGCTTTTTGTTTGTATTGGATATTATAAATCAGTTTCTTGAATTTCTTTTGCAGTTGCTCACTATGTTAGGGATTTTATGTGTTAGGCTTTGTTAGTTTCTCTTATCGAGGGAATTTGCAATGGTGTGGCAAATCCAACAATTGAAGGATATCACAATACCCTTGAGTATATATTGATTTCGATTTCAAATGGGTAATGCTTTTTGATCCCTTTTTGTTGGTTTTATTTTTGTTCATTGTGTCTTGATTTGATCTTTTTTGTTGCAGCCGGGGACAAGAAGTTTAAGATTGGTATCAATGGGAAGTTTTCTGTTATGGGTTTCATTTTTTGTTAGTGGGTTTGTTTAGATGAACTGTGGTTTTTAAGAACGGTTTAATTTCTTCTGGTGCTTGGAAGGATCTGTCGTTTGGTTGCTAGAGTCTCACTTTAGAGGAACGACATTGAACTCGTTTGCCATTAACCATCCATTCATTTCTACTGAATATATGGTAATCTTTGTAGTGGGTGAATCCTAATGTCTGATTTTGTGTGAGTTATTTGATTTATTGAACTATGCTTCATACTTCCCATGAGATCACTGAGTATATATTTCATTAGTCACAGAGCAGGTGTTCCATATGCTGTTTGGATTGCTACCGTCCTGGCCAAGGATCAGATGATGTGTTCTTCACTTGAGTATCTCCCATGTAATATTATATTATTTGTCTATTACATGTTACATTCTTATGTCCAACAAATTCTACATGAAAAAAGTTTCTTCTCATTGTGCATGTTATTGAAGACTAGGATTTCATTTTTGTTTTGTCAAAGTTAGGCGCCTCGAGAATTTTTATTATTTATCTGAGATATAATGGGTTTTTTCAATAAAATGCTATTGTTACTCTAATTTCCTCATTGAGCATTAGACATGGTCCCTGTGTTTTTAGTCGGTGAAGGTGCCTGGAGATGGGCGAAATCTGAAGGCATTGATTGTCCAGAATCTTAAGAATAAGAAAATAAGATGTCAGTGTATTTACAACAACCAGTTACTTCTTACAATTCCAATGATTGAGGGGATTCACAAAAGACCTTAAGTATATTGTGCTGGTGTCATTGCAGCCAGCCACTGTCAGTTTTTAATTTCTTTATCCATGTCGCTTTTTTTTCTGTATTGGGTATTACAAATCGGTTTCTTGAATTTCTTGTGTAGTTGCTTTCTATGTTAGGGATTTTATGTATTGGCCTTTATTAGTTTCTCTCATCCAGGGAATTCGTAATGGTGGGGCTATTCCGACAATTGAAGGAATTCACAATATCATTTAGTATATATCAATTTCAATTTCAAATGGGTAATGCTATTTGATCCCCTTTATGTTAGTTTTTTTACGGTTGATTGTGTTCTCATTTGATCTTATTTGTTGGAGCTGGGGACAGAAGATTAAGATCGGCATCAATGGTAACTTTTCGGATCTGATTTTCATTTTTTGTTATTGGGTGTTTCTTTAGATGAACTGTGGTTTTTAATTAGGGTTTTTATTTTTAATTTCTTCTAGTGTTTGGAAGGATCTGTTGTTTGGTTGCTAGAGTCTCAGTTCAGAGGAACTACATCGAACTTGTTGCGGTTAACCATCCCTTCATTTCTACTGTATATATGGTAATTTCTGTTGTGGGTGAATCGTAATGTTTGATTTTGTGTGAGTGATTTGATAAATAAACAATGGCTGTTGTTGGTACATGGAACTGTAGACAAATGTTTAAGTACCATACTGCTCATTGTCAGTGGAAGCACTTTGATTTGAACATTAAAGATGAGAAGACTCTTCTATTTGGCGAGAAGCCAGTAACCTTTTTTTGGAATTAGGTATTTAAAGCCCGTTCATCACTTAACTGTTGATTAATTTATGGTTTGATCTTTTTTCTGAGTTGGGATTGATCTTTTCTTTGTGCACCATCAACAAATTGAAAAATAGTTAGTGTAACTTATTTATGTTGAAAATGGTAAATTTTACTTTACATTGTACTTATTTATATTGAATATAGTGAAAAAAGGAGCATGTTTCATAGGATTATTTTATTTGAATCTCGTGCACTTTTCTGTAATTTCATTTGCATGAAATTGGCCTTTCTAATCAGTTCTTGCATGAAATAGAACCTCTGGGAACTCCTGCATGAAATAGAACCTCTGGGAACTCTATTTCACCCGGCCTTGTGTAATTGATGGGGCCAACAAAATGTTTTACAAGTCATCTTTAGTGTTTGATTTCGAACGGCTCTAAATATACGTTTCATGAAAATTAGTACTAGCTAGTTTTGTTTTCCTGTGAGTGAACTATGCAAATTAATACCTGTTCATGCAAGTTGTTTGTTTTGTTACACTGGGTCTTTGGAGCATCATGAGTAGTTTGAGGTACCTGAGTCATTTAATCGTTTGATTTATTGAACTATGCTTCATACTTCTTATGAAATCACTGCATATATATTTCACTAGTCACAGAGCAGGTGTTCCAAATGCTGTTCGGATTGCTACCACGTTGCCAAGGAACAAATGATGTGTTCTTCACTGTTAGGTTAAGTATCTCCCATGTGATATTATATTTTTTTTTGTCTTTTACATGTTACATTCTCGAAAGCCTTTTTCCAATGAATTCTACATAAAAAATTCTTCTCATTGTGCATGTGATTGAAGATTATGATTTCCATTTTTGTTTCCTCAAAGTCAGATGCCTCTCGAGAATTTATTTATTTATTTGAGATATGAAAATGCTATCTTTACTTTAATTTCCTCATTGAACATGGTCACTAGGTTCTTAGCAAGTGAAGGTGCCTGGAGATGGACAAAATATGAAGGCATTGATTGTCCAGAATCTATAGAAGAGCAAATAAAGTGTTGGTATATTTACATCCACTGGTAATTTTTTTTGAATAAATCCTACTGTTGCATTTCTTCTTGACGTTATGTATATGCGCTCCTCTAGCAATTTCAATTTCTACCTTCTACGGTCGAATAAGGAGTCTGCAAATTCACACCCTTTTAGAAGCAACAATCGAGGGAATTCAGAATGATGTGACAATTCCGATGATTAAGTGAATTCACAAAAACCTCGAGTATATTGTGGCGGTGTCATCGTAGCCACTGCAAGGTTTTTCTTTTCTCTTCTATTTTCTTTGTCGATGTAGCTTTTTGTTTGTATTGGATATTACCGAATTGGTTCTTGAATTTCTGGTGCATTTGCTCGCTATGTTAGGGAGTTTATGCGTTGGCCTTTGCAAGTTTCTCTCATCGATGGAATTCGCAATGGTGAGGCAATTCTGAGGATTGAAGGATTTCACAACACCCTATATTATATTGTGATTTCAATTTCAAATGGGTAATTCTGCTTTATCTCCTTTTTGTTAGTTTTTTTTCTGTGTATTGGGTGCTGATTTGATCTTGTTTGTTGCAGCCGGGGACTGAAAGATTAAGATCAGTAGCCATGGTAAGTTTTCTGGTCTGGATTTCATTTTCGGTTATTGGGTTTGCTTAAATGAATTGTGTTTTGGATTAAGAGTTCTAATTTTTTTTACGGTTTGGAAAGACTGGTCGTTTGGTTGCTAGAGTGGCACTTCAGCGGAATGACATTGAACTCATTGCTGTTAATGAACCCTTCATCTTCTAATGAATATATGGCATTCTTTGTTGTGGATAAATCTTGCTTTTGGAGTTTGTGTGAGTGATTTGATAGAAACAATGGCTGTTGTTGGTATCCGGAACCGCAGACATATACTAAGGGAAGCACTCTAATTTGAAGATTAAAGATGAGAAAAATCTTCTTTTTGGCGAGAAGTCACTGTTTTCAAATCAGGTATTTATGGCATGTTCATCACTTAATAGTTGATTACAGAACATGTTTCTTAGGTTGATTTTATTTGAATTTTGTAATTAGGCATTTTTCATTAATTTCATTTGCATAAAATTGGCTGTCCATTTGGTTCTTGCTTGAAATAGAACCTTCAGGAGCTCTATTTCACCAGGCCTATAACAATTGATGGGGCCAACAGAATGTTTTACATGTCATGAGTTTGATTTTAGGGTGGCTCTAAATATAAGATTCTTGCCTCTCAAAAATTTCTTAATCCATCTGAGGTACAGTGGGTGTTCTTTCAGTAAAATGCCACCTGTACTTTAATTTCCTCATTGAGCATTCATTACACATGGTTTCTAGGTTCTTTGCTGGTGAGGTTGCCTGCAGATGGGCAAAATCCAAAGGCATTCAATTTCCGTAATATATAGAAGTAAATAAGGTGTTAATTTATTTAAATCCACATTTCTTCTTAATGTTATATAATCACATGAGCCCCCTCTTGCAATTTCAGTTTATACCTCTCAAATCTGTTGTCTGCGAATTCACACAGTTTTAAAAGCAACCATCGAGGGAATCGTAATGGTGTGACAATTCTTACAAATGAGGGAATTCACAATACCCTTAAGTATATCGTGGCTGTCTTATTGCTGCCACTGTAAGTTTTTCTTTCCTTGTCTGTTTTCTTTATCGATGTCGCTTGTTTTTTGTATTGGATTTACGAATTGATAGCTTGAATTCCTTTTGCAGTTTCTCTCGTCGAGGGAATTTTCAATGGTGAGGTGGCCATTCCTTCCGACAATTGAAGGAATTCGCAATACCTTATATATCGATTTCAATTTCAAATGGGTATTGCTATTTGATCACCTTATTATCAGTTTTTTGCTGTTTTTTTGTCTGTTGATTGTGTGCTGATTTGATCTTTTTTTTAGCAGCCAAGGACAAGAAGATTAATTTCGATATCAATGGTATGTTTTCTAATCTGGTTTTCAACTTTGGTCATTGGGTTTGTTTAGATGAACTGTGGTTTGAATTTATTTTTTCTAGGGTTTGGTAGGATCAGCCGTCTGGTTGCTAGAGTCGCACTCCAAAGGAACGACATTGAAGTCATAGCCATTAATGATTCCTTCATTTCTACTAAATATGTGGTAATCTTTGTTGAGAATGAATTTTATTGTTGAATTTGTGCGAGTGATTGGATAAATAAACTATGGCTGTTGTTGGTACTTGGAACTGCAGACATATATGTTCAAGTAAGATACAGTTCGTGCAGGCTGATTGATAGATGAGAAGACTTTCTTTCGGTGAGAAGCCATTCACTGTTTCCGGAATCAGGTATTCATGGCCTGTGCATCATTTAACAGTTAATTAATATGGGGTTTTGATCTCTTTTCTGAGTTGGGATTGATATTTTCTTTGTATTGTTTATTTTTAGGAACACTGAGGAAATTCCATGAGGTGAAGCTGGTGCTGACTTTGTTGTTGAATCAACCAGAGCTTTATGAGTTATTGTTTTTGTGGTTTATTGTTATCAAACTTTATTGCGAACCAAGTTATCGCAAATATTTTATGCTGGCTAAAAATATTTTGATTGCAGGGTGGAATTACAGCTTTTGTGGCTGTTTTTGATTTTGAGATTGTAGAGATTTGGTTTTATATCATGACAGGTAAGAAGGAAGAGAAAGGTACAACTGAGAGGGTCTAGGATACTGCACTAATTTCTGCTCAAACATTATGCTACATGTCCCATATTCACCCCTAATCTGTAGCTGATATATGTTTTTTTTGTGAGTTGTTTTAGAAAATCTTGACTTGTGAGAATTTGATGCCCTTTTTATAGTAGCCACTCATTCTGCCCTGACTCTATCTAATATTAATTACTTTTTTTGTTTTTTACTTGCATTCATTTTCACTTGGTAGGATTTCGTTGATACTTCATTTGACTTTATCCATATGTTTTGCAATTTAGTATAGCTCCAAGTGGCACTTTTGGTTTAAGTAGTTGAACTATTGCATAGTACATCACAATAATTGCTTGCAGTTTTAGCTTTATTCTACATTGCTACTGAACATTCTTCTTAATTTGTGTTCAGTGCCACATTTTGGACTATGATTCTTCTTATTACTTTTGTTGTGCTAATTCAGGTTTCTCCATCAGAAACTGAACAAGGATTTGTCATACAAAATGCTTAGTTCTGTTGCAGTTAGGACTTTCTCTACGTGTAAAGAATGCTCAGTCAAATCGAACAACAACATTGCTAGAATTGAGCACCACAGAGTAGATAACTGATGCGAACTTCCTTTTTCAATTCCATAGAGTATATAGAGATACCACTTCTCAGCCGGTGAACTGGCTACAATATTGAGATACCATATGCTTCTTCCTTGTTTAAACTGGAGACAAATATGGCAGTTCACTATAAGTGTAGAAGGCAATGAATTAGAAGGAGATGAAACGAAGAAGCATAGGTTTTTTCGATGCCCAAAGAGTGGGCAGCAACGAAAACCTACCCGTATCCTAAAGAAAAATTTCTGATGCTTTTCAGCTGCTACCGGTGTATTTTGATGCTTAAGTGCTTTCGAGGAAAGATTTTCGGCCTGATGCTTTCTATATTTGTCCTCCTCCTGCTGCCATCATTGACCTTTACATTCTTCCAGAAAATGAAAGGTCATATTTTTACTTCTTTCTTTAATTTTATTCTTTTAAAATTGACCTTTACATTCTTCCAGAAAATGAAAGGTCATATTTTTACTTCTTTCTTTAATTTTATTCTTTTAAAATTACGGTTGTCTCTAAGAATTTGCTTTTGTGTGATGTAGAAGTGAGGATTCTCTCAATAGCCTTCTAAATGTTATAACAGGAAATGATAATGTGCATGAAGCTTTGCTGTGCATGGTGATGCATCCGTCTTGATATTTAGTTATCAAGACTTTATTGTTAACTAAGTAATTGCAGATATTTAGGCTGACTAAAAGATTCTGATTGGAGGGTGGAATTACAGCTTTTGTCATTGTTTTCTATTTTGAGATTGTAGAGATTTGGGTTTTAGATCATGCCTGCCTCCAGGTAAGAATGAAGAGAAAGGTGCAGCCGACAGGATCAAGGCTGCTGCAAATAAGTTCTGCTAAAGGTCTTATTATTTTTTTAAAGTATATCGAGGCTGCTGCATTATGTGCTTCTAAAACCGAATGCTTTCGTGACTTTATATGCATGGCTTTATAAACGATGAATTGCTCATTTGGAATATGTACTTGCTTTTTTTTCATTGGTAGGTTTTTTTGCTTCTTTTTGCAGTTCAGCATTGCTGCTAGTGGCACTTTTAGTTGAACTATTGCATAGTACATTACAGTAATTGCCTGCTGAGCTTTATTTTACATTCTTCCAGAAAATGAAAGGTTATATTTTTACCTCTTAAATTTTATTCTTTTCATACCAAGGTTGTCTCTAAGAATTTTCTGTTTTGTGCCGCAGAAATGAGATTTTTTTAAACAGCCTTCTAAATGTTGTAACAGGAAACGATATTGTGTTTAAAGCCGTGCTTGTTGATGTTTCTGTTTTGATAATTAGCTCTCTTCAACTGGAGTAAGTACATTCATCTCTTTTTAAGATCAAAACATTTGCATATGCTTATAAGGGCCTCGAATTTCTCTGAATATATGTATTGAACTTGGCTTGGTTGATTTGCATGAATGATTTCCAATAAGGTTTATCTTTGAGTTGTATTTCAGTGAAAAAATCCCTTCTTTTCATATCTTCAGCTTGACAGTTATTCTGGTGCAGAGGAAGGGTAACCTTTTTTAGAAAATGAAGAAGAAGAGCTTACCAGGAAAAAGAATCCTGAAGGTGTCTCACTAAATTTTCCGTTTTGGTATCTTAGATTTTTCTTGTATGTTTTCTCATGGACAAATTCCGAACTGCGCAAGCCCTATCCAAAATTATTGGATCAGCTAACAATCACTTAGAGAGAAGGAAAAGAGTAGAGTTGCTCGATAGAGAAGTGATACTAATGATGCTAGCTGGAGTAGTTACATCATTGCACTTCCTTGACAACCATTTTACAGTGGTAAGTTTCATTTTCAGAACTATTTATTTTGTTGAAACCATGTGTTATATGCCTTATTTATTTTTCTATTTGTTGTTGAATTTTTGTATTGTTCGAGGGAATTAACTGGTCTGGGGTAATAATGGAGTCCCATTTGAAGAAGATATCCTTATGGAAACTATAAGATGTTTCATTGGGTGAGTGCTTCTCTTATCTCTTCCTTTTTTTGGTCTTATTTTATGTTCTATTGCCAATAGCTGTTGCTCTGCTGCTTTTGTATTAGTTTTGATAATAAAGTGCATATGTATATCCCATGCTCATCAAGTCTCCACTTTTTATCTTCAAGTATTGATAGTCTACATATTGCATTTGGAAAGTTCAACTATCAGTTTATATGCATAATTCTGTTTACATCTTTTCAATTAAATCGTTGTATTATTGATTTTTTGGCTAATTGGAAGTTCATCTTGATATAATTTATTTTTGTTACTTTAGTGCTATATGCCATTTTATGAGCACAAGTTAATTAAGAGTATTCCGTAATTGAGCTTTTTAGTTTCTTTATATGCAAAATATCCTTTTTTGGTGTCAGCCACAGCTGTCAAATGATTTGGTATTTTGGTAACTTGTTCATCTTAATTGTTTTCATGTAATTGAATTCGAGTCGCATATTTGTTGAAATTTTATTAACTTTGTCCAGATAGGAGTTACCTATTTATTGGAGATTTTATGTGGATCGTGGCTACTATATTGAAACTGTGACAGTTTGAGTATTTCTCAACCGAATGTCAGGTACTATGTTTTACACATAAGAAAGACTTAACAAATTGGCGTTGATAGCGGTTTCATTGTTTTACATTTGTTTTACTATTATTGCGGGAGTTTTATTCTTGATATCTATTTTTCAAAAGGATGAGGTTAGGTTAAGGTCAAAATACTTTGGCGTTGATAGCGGTTTCATTGTTTTACATTTGTTTTACTATTATTGCGGGAGTTTTTTTTCTTGATATCTATTTTTCAAAAGGATGAGGTTAGGTTAAGGTCAAAATACTTTGTTACACATTGTTTATATATGCTTTTTTCTAGGTTTTGGCTTGGATTCTATGTTGTATTGCTGCTAACTTCCCGTGAAAATCAATCTTTTTTTATTTATTCTGGCAGATCATGCACGTTTGTCAATTTTATGATGAATGTCTACAAAGGTATGTTTTCTGTTTCTACCTATACTTGGTGCTTACCATGTCCAAGTAGTTGTAAACTTGTAATATATTTAGTGAAGTGTCTGTCTGCAAGTGTGTGCCTTCATCATCGTGTCAGATTTCCTGACTTGCTTGATCTCTGAATAAATCGTAGAAATTGAAATAATTGGGAGGCAGGGGAGAGGAGTTTAGGTGAGACTTGGAGGAAAATTGAGAGAGAATGGATATTAGAGAGAGGTATGAGAATTCTTTTCTCCACAAAATTCTCTCCTAATATAATCTCTAATAACGGCTATAGTGGACAGCTAATTAACAAGACTAATAGCAAAACTAACTTAGATTTCTACAACTAATTGGATACTCAGCCTTAAATAACAATTACAAAATCTGCCACAATACCTAATCTTTTAGAATTATAATTCAAAGACTCAACTTGCAACATTTAATAACTCATATAAACAAATAAGTGAATTATCTTACTCCAGCATCACATGGATAGATCTTATGTTTACTATTTTTTTATTTTTTCAGTAAGGATTTTATTATGATTTGTATTGGGGACTCCTTTTGTTCTCATGTGGACGTTCTGGTATCTCTTTCAATTTATGTAGTACTTGCAGGTCTTGTTTAGATATGTTTGTTTTTCTCTGTATACTATCCAAGTATTGTTTTGTAGGAATTATAATTTGAATGTGTTGTGGTGTAGTATATAAGAAGGTATTAGTGTAATCATCCTGATTGTTGGAGTTATTAGTACAGTGAAACTCATTAATGCTAGAAAAATAGTGGATATTCGGTTTAAATAATGATGAGATTCATGTATAATTTTACATTAATTTGGTGATGGTGTGCTGTTTTCCCTTTCCAGTATCCTCATAAATTGAAAGAACATGTACACTAGTATCACATGGCTTTTGTAAGCTCCAGTTATATAATAGGAATCCTTGTTCTCTGTGTTGGTGCGTGTGCTATGCATACACTGCTGGTATGGAAGCAAAAACTAAAACCTACCCTTGTTCACAAGAAAAATTGCAATAAAAAAGGGAGTGTACTACAGACGCTGTGAATCAAAATGGCAGTTAGAGGTAACACTGTGTATGTTCTTCTATTTTTCTACTTCGTTCAAGATTTGTAATGTGTAGCTTATAATGGCTCTTTTTTTTCCCTTTCTTGATCATTGAACAGACTTACAGAGGAAGCATTAGAATTTCACATGAAAGTATGGGAAGATTGGATGGACTTGCAGCATACTTGTCATGGTCAATCAGTGGAAGTGCACAAGTTTCTGATGCAGTTCAGATGCTGCCGGTGTAACTTGATGCTCAAGTGCTTTCGAGGGAAGATGTTTGGCCTGCTGCTTTCAATATTTGTCCTCGTCCTCCTGACATTATCGACCTTGGCATTCTTCCAGAAAAAGAAAGCTTTCTATAATTTTATTCTTTCATATTAAGGTTGTCTCTAATAATTTACTTTTATGTGCTGCAGAAGTGAAGATGCTTTTAATATCCTTCTAAATGCGACAACAGGGTATGATATTGTTTTTAAAGCCGTGCATGGTGATGTATCCGTCTTGATATTTTAGTTCTTTTCAACTAAATGTTATTATTGGAGTAAGTACAATGATCTCTCTATAAGTTCTAAACATAAGCGTATACTTATAAGGGCCTCAAATTACTCTGAATATACATACTTAAAGATCCTCTAAACTTGTTGAATTTGGTGTATTGCAGTTGGCTTGTCAGTTTTGCAGGAACAGTTTCCAATAAGGTTCATCTTTCCGCTGTATTTCATGGAAATATTTAATACTGCTGCAGAGGAAGTGCAACCTGTTACAGATATGAAGATCTTACTAGGAAAAAGAATCATGAAGGTGAGTCACTAAATTTTCCGATTTGTATCTGAAATTGTTCTAGTATATTCGTTTTTGAATATTTGGATGTGCAGTGCAGAATTCGTTTACTCCATTGCTTGATTAATGTTCAGCTTTGGCATAGACAAGCACAATTACGCAGAGAAAAGGAAATAAAGCAGAGTTGGTAAAGTGATAACATATATGTTTTTTGTGACTTCGGTCTTAAGATTGATCTTTTATGTTATTAGTTTGCATTAATCCTTTTTGTATCTAAAGTTTTACTTGAGGTCCACTCATTCTTTTCACTACTGAGGTTCCATTTATGCTTCAACTTTTAGCTTTTCATAATCATATAAATACAATGTAGCTGTCCAGAGATAGGTGAAATGTTAAAACAGAATTTTGTACCAGATTGGACATCACTTGCTACCTACCTGATTAGTGAAACAAGTCTTCGACAATCTTCGAGATGAGTAACTAAATCATGGCACTTCCTCGACAACATTATTCACTATTACACTCGTACGTTTTTAAGTTTTTAAAATTAATTTAGTTTTTAAAACCCTTATTATCTTTGGCTTTTTATGTCTTACTTTATGCTCTAAGAGCACATAAGCAATCTTTGGCTTTCATTGGGTGAATGCTGCCCTTATCTTTGGCATTTTAGGTCTTACTTTATGTTCTATCTCTTGCTCTGCATATATAGTTTTTTTATATAGTAGGAAACAGTATCAGTTGATTATGTGCAGACACAACTAGGTAGATCTTATTTTGATAATTTAAAATTTTGGGTTGAATGATATGATTCAGCTAAGGAAATGATTGATTTATTTTCTTTTCGCATATGGATTCCTTGGTGTATGAAGAACTGCATATGAAGGTATAATTGATTATGAATGTTACCTAAATTTGATTGGAATCAGTAGAGGGACTTAATTAGACTTTTGTGTTTTAATCATGTATTTTTGGCCGAATGCATCATTTTACCCCCTCAATTTGGCTTCAAACACCGGATGTCTTCCCCACCTTGCAAAAGGACCGGTTATCTCCCTCAACTTTCCAAGAATGCGTAAGTTTCCCCCTTTAATGCCACGTGTTAATTTCTGGTTGGAGAGATAAAAATCAGAGAAATGGCATATTTGTGTCAAGTCAATCAGATTCTGACACGTGGCGTTGAGGGGGGGGGGGTAAGTGGTTCCCTTTTGCCAAGTTAAGGGGGTATCTAGTCCTTTGGCAAGTTGGGTGGCATCCAGATTTTGTTTGCCAAGTTAATGGGATAATGTTGTATTTGATCTATATTTCTTATTAGCTGATTTATCTTCGGGAAAAGGAAGTTTTAGTAACTCTTTTGATTAACTTGATCCCTTTATTTTGGTCCAAAAATTGTTGCTGATGCTTGCATATTTGGGTACCTAACCCAGAGTAGAAGGTTCGCTTTCGTGGAAAGTGATATTTATTGATTTTAAAGAAGAATTGGTGGTTTAGATTAATAGCGCACCATTTGTCCTAGGAATATAAATAAAACTGTTTGAAACAACTGTCTATTTGTGTGCCACTGTTGATTTATGTCATTGGAGAAGAACTAAGTTGGTGAGCATCTTATACTAATTATTTAATTTTTCATCTCGAGACAGGACTCATATAAGTGAGAACCATAGTGTGTAATGGGCCAAAATATTTTAATGGAGTTTTTCTAGAATCATCGTTACGTGCAATAGAGAATGTAAGGAATACATACATACATATATATATATTCACTATATATTAATGTCATCTGTGCTCTCAAAATAAGAGATGTGATTTAATAACGAAAGGATACTATAAGTTATTTAGTTGTTTGATAAGACCACATAAGTAAACTTAAGATAGGAGAAGATCAACCTCAAATTTCAGCAACCTCACGTGCCAAAATGAGCCATTACCTTCAACATTTGTCCTTTCTTCATCTTAGTTCTTCATCTCTTGTTTTAAAATCCATAACCACACAATTTAATTTTTATTCAATCAAACACCAAACTCTTGTTAGGAATCAATCTATAAAATTTATTAGCTCTTGATTTCACCGTATTAAGTCATGAGAAGAGGGATTTCAAAGACTTAGGGTTCATGAAGTAAGTAGAAACTAATAAATTTGGAGTATCTTTTGCTGAAAAGGTTAGTCAAACTTACTACTCAAGTAACTATGTTTGTTTATGTAATATAAATTTTGGTGTTGTAGTTGTTCCTCTGTTTTACAGGTGTGCAAGCACCAGATATTTACGGGATGACATATATTAGAGCTATAAACTCAGTAATTATTCTTTAAGACAATGATGAACATGTACAACTCAGGGATATGGGTATCAAGACTTTAAGGTAAACTTAAACACCTTTGCAATTGAATCTTCCATTTTCTTGCTTACTAGGTTAGTCTTCTGCTGTTGCTTCACAAAAAATGTGCATAGTAATGTATCGTTTTTACCAATATTACAACATCCTCTTGGTTAGTATAATTGAAAAAAAGTTGATACAACTCATTATGTCAAAGTCTATGAATTATGGAGGGGTGGAAGAATAGTATTTATTAGTCAACTATGGACATTTTTATAACAACTTCTGCTGTCAAACTAAAACAAAATTCAAAGCTTGGATAGATGCAACACTTGAAATATATGTGATTGAGTAATCCACTAAAAGAGGTTGGATTCGAATCTCATGTGCAGACAAGAACTGAACTAATTAACTTTCAGGTAATATTACAAACTCCTTAATTTCAAGCATGCACATGACTCCATGTCTTCTTGCATATATAGAATTCAGTATTGGTTGACATACACTCGCTCGACTTATCAAGGGCACCGTTTTTAGTGTCCTTCCTAATTTTGAAGTTCTGCAGATTAGATAGCCTTGTTGCCTTAATTTTTTGTTGCAGGAAAATTGTAAGAATATATCCAGATGGATCAGCTCCTTTGTCTCCTCCTACGCTCTGTCGTAAGGTATCTTCAAACTTTATGTCTTCTATTTGTTTTTTTTTTTCTAAATATATTACAGTTTGGGGGGTTTTGTAATTTTTTTAAATCTGTCTCTTTCTGCACGCGCATGAACATTATAATCACCGAGGCAATATGCCTGGGTCACCGGAGAGGGAACTTCCCAAACAGTGAGATTTGATAATTTATTGATTTACTTTCACAATTTTATCCTTCTTTTGAACAGATTTCTTGGAAAGAACACTTTTATTCTCTACAAAATTATAATGAGTAAATCTCGATTACTCTTGTGAATAGTAATAAATTTTGCTTCAATTATTTGAGATTATAGTGGAAATCAATCAATAGATCTTCAGAATGAAGTTTGTGATTCTTATACAGTTGAAGTTTGTTGATGTTCAGTTTAAATGAGAAATGTGATTATAGTGTAAAAGAAAGCATGAAGAAGTTGCAAATTATTGATTTAGTCTTTAGTGTTACAGAAGTTTTTTTAGGAATGGCAGTAAAATAATTGGAGGATAATTTTGTCGGAAATGGTTTCCTAATCTTAAGGACATGAGGTCCCAACTTTTATTATTCACAAAAACGGCTCATACCCAGTATTTTATGAGTTGAATAATCATAGTGGTTAGAGTTTATGTGCTTAGCTCGTGTTGTAGACTCCAAAATCAAATGAAAGCTTTTTATTTTTATCTTTAAAAAATCCAAGATCAACGTTGTGCTGTTTAGGTCCAAATATTAAAAAGTTAGATTGCCTTTCAGTATGTTTAATTAAGGAAAAGAGTTGGAAAGATAAGTTTTGATATATGAAATGTAGCTATTAAATAATTAAACGTGTGTCAGGTGGGACATTCACGGGTAAGATAAATTGGATTAGCATGTTAAAATATTTTTTAATAATAAATATTATAAAATTTAGAGCTTATGACAAAGTTGTGAGCTAACAAGAATCTTTTCTTTTATTTAGAACCTAAGATATAATTAGGAATATACTTTTTCTATATTCACTCTTGGCTCGTGTTGTATGGATGGGTCGGATGGGTTGTTATTCTATACCCTATTCTTTGCTCTTTAACTGCTAGTTGGGCCTTCACCAAGGTTGTCTGTAAATTTTATTTGTCATAATTGTTTGTGTTTTTTCAGCAT
>CAOJBI012669980.1:0-15962 GCA_948277035.1 Euphorbia corollata
TTCCTACCATATATTGATTGGTTCGATGAAATTAAAGTTTCCCATCATGTACGTACCAGATATTGAATAAAAAAGTTTTAAAGGTACGATAGGCAGATCGTAGGATACTCGTGTTTACGAATTTAGTAAAAAGCATTATGGTTATGCACACATATGTGTTAGAAATAAACTTTAAGATGTGTTTGCGTTCCTCGGCAATGTATTGACTGGCTACGTATGTGTCATTAGGGCTTTAAAATGAGCAAAAGTTGTTTTAAGTCTGGCTTGTTAGTAAAAAGTCCACGAGAACTCATCTTCGTCGCACCACAAAACTATTACACAATTTGTTCCTCATCATCTTCGCATCCCAAAATCCCACCCAGATCTAATTTCGATCCATGTCCAAAACTCCCTAGCTTCTCACCAATGGGGGAAATTATTGATCCGCCTTTCTGTTGAAATGCAGCCTAATACTTTCCCATTTGGTCCCGTCTTTGCTAATCCTCTTCTTTTCAATGGCGATTTGAGTGAAGCTGGTGTCGGTGCTGGATTTGAGAGCTCTAGGCTTTTCTTCTTGGTTCCCTTTTTTCTGTCCCAAGGAGGTGGAATGGATTTGTCTAAGGTTGGAGAGAAGATTTTGAGCTCTGTTCGCTCTGCTAGATCTCTCGGCCTTTTGCCTTCTTCAACTACTGATCGCCCTGAGGTAAATTTTCCAAAATGTATTAGCTTAGCTATCTTATTGCTGCTACTAGAAGCTTCTGCTAAAACTTCACCTGGCAGGTTGTAGTTTGCCTTATAAACTAATTACAATTGCCATCTAGGTTGATGGCGATTATTGGTTTGCTTTCAATTTATTATTTTGGGTTAGTTTTCATTTGTTTTGATCATTTAAAGTCTCACTTGAATTACATGGGAGAAAAAGGTTGCTGAAACTGGCTTCCGGACATTTATTAGAAATCTCAACGGTGCCAAACTGAGCTAGAATATATCTATTGTTATTCATAGCCAAATGTAGTAAGTTGCGGGCTAATAGAGAAAAGGAATTCATTTGGAGCTAGCAGTTGAAACAAATACGTGCTTAAATAATTGAGGTAGCCTGGTGAGAGTTGTAGTTCCAGTCTAAGTCTATTTGGACCAGTTGTTATAAGTTCTGTGCCCCTCTTGCTCCGCCCGAATAAGAACAAGAGGTGGCACTGGCCAGTGGTCCTTGCTAAATGTTGTATGTATTACAGGAACTTAGTATCTTCATACTTTTCTATTAGACTAACTATGATTTGAGTTATTTTCTTCCTGTTTATACCACTGTGTAACTTTTACAATGACCAAATTTAAGAAAACAAGCATAATATTGTACAAATTATCTATAGGAACTAAGAACTTATGCCATAACTTACAATACAATGTTCACTTGTCTTTTGACTTAATTGGTTCAGGAGAATTTTCTTTTTACCAAGTAATAAAATTTGTAGGAAATTCATATTTGATGCTCGGTATGCTATTTTAACTCTCGAGATAGTTATTCTTTGATTTCTTTCTTTTATCTCTTTTTCTTACTTATGTTTGAGGCTGGACAGATAGAGTGATTGAATGGAGGTCGCGCCATTTTCTAAAAATACCTTAAAGGGAATGATTCTTCGTCAATAAACTGAAACATTCTGGCTTTAGTTTATAAGTGCTTGCAATATGAAATTTTGAATTATAAGAAGAAAATTGATGCTACAAATAATTGCTTCTTCTGAGCCTCTTCCTTATCGCTAGGGTCCCTAGGGATTATATTCCCTCCATTGTCCTAATTGTTGAACCTAATAAATGATGAAGCCAGATATCGCCTCAATTTCCACTCTTGTTGGCATGAATGATTCCAATTATCAAACAAGGCCTTAACCAGCTTTTTTTTTTCTATAACCTGACACTGCAACAAACATGTCTTCAGGACTTGTTGAGGATTAAAGTCTTCATAATTATAAAACTAAATTTATAAGATTTGAATAGATTGGTAGTGTTGTTCTGTTCCACTACTTTATCTTTTTCGCCTTGAAAACTCAGGAATTAGGTGTTGGAGGACTTTAATGTAGATGATGCCAAATAATTTTTTATTTTTGTTTGTTAATTCATGTATATATATTCTCATCATCAGCTATTTGCTGCTCATAAGGGATTGTTCAGACTGCCAGTTTCAACTTTTTCCACATATCATATTAGTTTGTCCTAGTCAATATATTGAATCTGTTACAACTCATGGTGCAGATTGTTTAATGCTTGATTTGGTCAAAATAAAGCTCATTTCTTAATGTGTGGGTTATAGGAGTGTACACTACCTAGGTTGCCGTGGAGATAAAACATTGTTATTTGTTTCTATACAAGAATTCCAATGGCCCGCCTGATTATGTAAATGAACAAGGAGCATTAATTCTTTCAAGTTTCTAAGTATTGCACAATTAACCACGCAGGCAACATGGTTATTTGTTCAGTGCAATATTTTTGTTTTTATTTGGTTCTCTTTTGAATTGTGTATTCATCCTTTTTGCATTTTCTAACATCGATATAATTTTTTATTGAATTTTTTTAAAAAAGTTGCTTGTTACTTTTACGTTTATGTTCAATTGACCATGGGAACCAGATTGACTGACATGATACGGTCACCTAATTTTGTGATAATTAAGAGGGTTGTTGTATGTACATGAGTTGGAAAGATCCAAATCTGTGCGTGTATGAGTGTGAGTGTGAGTGTGTGACTATATCTATATATACGCACCACTTCAGTCATGTGCAACTTATGTTCCCCTGCATATATGGAAACTAGGTAAGGCTAACTAAAGCTGGAATGGATTTACCCAAATATGATTCTTATGATCCTTCTGCAGGTTCCTGCTCGAGCTGCTGCAGCTGCAGCTGTTGCTCGTGTTATTGCTGGACTTCCTCCTCATCAGCGACTCAGTCTTCCATCAAGTTCTGCAGAATTGCGTGCAATATATGGAACCAGACCTCATGTTGATACAGTGGAGGAACTGGAAAACGACTTCTATGAAGAGGTGTCTACTAGATCTATTTATAATTTATTTATTTATTTATATTTGTGGAATACAATGGGTTGGGTTTTGAACACAAGACATCCCTCCTCCACTTTGTGAAGATGTACCAGTTGAGCTATCCCCCATTGATATTATTGGATTTAAACCTTTACCAAATCTTATGTGACTATGGTTTTGCCTCCCTCCTCTTTTCAACCACTCCTGAAAAAACTTTTGAATTGGGAATGTCTTTTATGCGGAAGATAGTCTTATTGACAATGTTCATCAGTAGAAAAGTTGTCATTGCTTTTATGTACTGTAGTAATTATTTCGGACAAACACTCAATTATAATTATAATGCAGAAGAAAAAATTCATACAATTTTTTCTATATTTGAAGATTTTGATCATTCATAAATGAAAGTAAATTTTTAATTATTGAGAATTATTTCTTAAATAAATGATCCCTACCTCCGTGCTCCACATTGGAAAGGAGATGTCAAAGCATGATCAAATTCAAGAACTTCACTAATTTTGAAGGAGTAATAAAACTAGTAAAAACACTGGAACTGAGAATCTGAAACTTTTCTAGAGTAAAATCAGACAAATAAGTTTTCCATCCATGATTGGATTCTAGACAGTTTGAGTAGGAGATCTCTGACTGAGGAAATTATGCTTACTAAGGAATATCTCCTTAAAAGATTGGAATATATATGATGCTACTTAATCTGGTGCATTTTTAAGATGCTCTTATTACTTTCCCCTCTTTCCCCTTCTGTTATTGTTTCCTTTTCCAAATTAGTAAATTTGCAAGGATCCTCTAGAATCCTGTAATTCTGACCGTATAAACTTCTAACACAAGTGTATACGTGTGCTTAAAATACAAATGTATTTGTGAGTTGACACAACTATTAGAGGCATAACCCATTTCCATTAGCATAAACTTTTTGTTTGGGAGTCCAATAGTTTTATCGTAGCAAAATACATCAATGACCTTCTAAACTTGGCTCGGTCTATTGCCGCCTTGAACTTTCCAGAGTTTCTCCTAGACCCTGAACTTAGAAAAATGCACCAAATTTGTCCCTTGAACGTTGTGTCACCTTCTGGTTGACGAGAGAACAATTAGGAAAATGACATCATTGAAAAGTCAAACCAACCAGAAGATGATACTGACATTCACGAGGCAAGCTAGTGTCCTTTTGTCAAGTTCAGGTTGCTAATAGGAACACGTAAAAGTTTGGGGAGGTAATTGATGTATTTGGCCTTTAGTCATTGATGACTCGCCTAGGTTTGCTCCAATATGTATGACATTTTTAACCAAATCATATTTAATTCTTTTGGCTTCATTTTATTTAGTTTGAACTTGGAACAAATGATAAATATACTGGAATGGTTAATATGTAAATAGACATACTATTGACTAGATCACCGTGTGTTTCTTGTATAGATGCTCCTAGGGTTCTAAGTTTTATATCTTTATTTTTGAAAAGGTTTAATGCATTGCTAACTCCCTCAACTTGTCCTATTTCGCCAGCTCTCTGAACTTTGGAAATGTCCCTGTTGCCCCCTTAACTTTCAAAAGGTGTACAAGCTTTCCACCGAACGCTACATGTCGGCTTTTCGTTTGTTTGACTTTTCAAAGATGTCATTCCCCTTATTTTTCTCTCCAACCAGAAGCTGACACGTGGCATTTAAGGGAGGCAAACAATTGCCTTTTTTTGGGAGTTAATGGGCCTTTTCAAAGTTTAAAGGGCAGTAGGCGAAAGAGACGAATTGAGGGAGCTGGTGATGCATTAGGCCTTTTTGAAAGTATAGCAAATTGTTACATTTTTCACATTGTGTTGCTTAGGATAACTATGTCTTGTAAATTTGTTCCTTCCTAACATTTTATATGATCGTTTTTCACTTTTTCCCTTCTACTTATTAACAGTATATAGAATTTATAACCTCTCATTTTGGTCTATGGCCAAAGAACCATGAATCGTATCCAACTTGTCATTTTTTTTTAAATTTCATTACAGGAACAATTGTTGTCCACTTGGTGCTCTTTTGTTATTGAAGTTATAAATTGATATACTAAAATATAATCTCACCTCTTTAAAGGATTTTGATCCGGTCAAACACATTTTAGAGCATATTCCATCAGAGGAAAATGAGTTGGAGTATTTTGAGAAACAGGTATCCCCTTCTCCGGTGCTTGTGCTTCTTATGAAGCAAGTTCAATTTTTTTTGTCTTGAGGAGGCATTTTTCCCCCAAAGCTTTAATGTGTGAATCAGCTTCCCATGTTCTTTTTCTAGGCCGCAGTTAGGTTAGCACAATTGGATAGAGTAGCAGAGCAGTTGTCCCACCAAGTTATGGAGCATCATGAAGTAATGGGTAAATTCTTACAGAATTTCATGCTGCTATTCTGAAATTTCTAATAAAGTTTACAGATTTAGACGTACCCTTCATCTATTAGGTTTTTGAATTTTAATTGTTGGATTTTTAAAAGAAAAAGTACAAACCGATAAATTGAGAAATGAAAACTGCACATGTAGTATCGTTGGCACCTCTTGGGCTCGTTTCATTATAGAATAATTGATGCCTATAAATAGGCTTACAGGATAACAATGTCACAAAAATTGAGTAATTAAAAGATAATATTTCAAATTCTTTTTCAAATAAACCAACTTCAATCCTAACAAATCAAATAGTTATTAAGATATTTTTACAGATTTTTTCATATTTCAACATGAATGGCTTGCTATCATATGTTTCAAACTTGTGACTTGTTTGATATATCATCAATGAATATTGTGCTGCATTGTTCAATATTACTGGTCATGCTCCATCGTTACATATGTGCTCAACTCTACTATTCATTCACACTATTTATAGCATGTAATGACTTTATTTATGTGAATGTGATGCTGTACTAAAATCGTAAAATACCACTTTGATATTGCTTTAGCTTTGTGTTACTTTGTTGGTTCTTTAAGTATGTCGGTAGGTCATATAAATGAAGTGCAATTTTTTTCTGGAGATGCTTTTTTCTTGTCATCTGCTTTCATTTTTCATTTGCATGTGTGGAATCTGTTGATTCATTTCGGTATTCTTTTTTTATGTGTTCTTTATGCATTTTATGTGTTAAAATGGAGCTTTTTGAAGTATAGATTGACTTGATTGTCCCATTGTTGTGCCTATGATTCATTCAAAAGCTATATAAATTGTATGATATAACTTTTGAATGAGATTGTTATAATTGCCTTTGGCCAGTGAAGGGGATGAACTTGGTTAGAGAATTAGAGAAGGACTTGAAGGTTGCAAATGTCATCTGCATGGTAAGCTACATGATGTCTTATTACATGACTCAAGAGTTCCTTTATCGATGATATAACTTTGGCAAAGTGTGTTTTTCCCTTTCTTTTTTTCTCCAATTCCTCTTCCAGTTGTTGTATGGTAACAATTCCATTTTATGCTTACTTTCTTATATGGCTTTCTGACCGTCTTTGTTGGTTGCAGAATGGAAGAAGGCACCTAACCTCGTCAAGGAATGAGGTGTCGAGGGATCTCGTTGTGAATTCTTATTCCAAAAAGAAACAAGCTCTCCTGGTAAGCGTCTTTGTCACTATGAGTAAATGTAGATCTAAATCGTCAGATATTTTATAAATATGAAATCAATTAGTTTTTCTCATCAATCAGATATCAGTCTGGCAATCACTTAGCAGGAAGAAGGATATTTCATAGGTTGTTTCTATGTGATTTTGTTGATTCACAGGCTAAATTAAATAGAAACTGTTATATTCTCCACTTGCAGGAACTGGTTCCATTATTGTCTGACATCCATGATGCGTTGTGCATGCGGGATTCGCTAGATTCCTTGGTTGAAGAAGGCAATTATTGCAAGGTGATGCATTCAAATTATTTTTCTAAATAATGAATTATTTCCTTATTCATCTCGTGTTACCTTTTCTTGAATGAGTTATTTCTTGGTTTCTTTCTGCTATCTATCCATGAAATTTTCTAATTCCACATTGTTCCTCAGGCTTTTCAAGTCCTATCAGAGTATTTACAGTTATTAGATAGTTTTTCAGAGCTTTCGGCCATTCAAGAGATGAGCCGTGGAGTTGAGGTGAATATTTAACTGAGATGCACATATCACTGATCACACAATAATCATTTTCTTATTTTAGATTTTTGGGAAAGTTTGGATTTGTATAGAAGGTAGTATTGGATCTTAATTGGTATATCCTTCATTTTAATTTTGGTTTAACTGATCATTACAGAAATTTACGACCGAAGCTACTTTCTTTTCTTTCATAGTTTCATTATATTCTTGTAATATAGTAATGCATTACCAATATATATATAAATGATAATGCAGGTTTGGCTGGGAAGGACACTTCAAAAGCTGGATTCACTTCTGTTGGGAGTCTGCCAGGAGTTCAAGAAGGAGAATTACATAACTGTCAGTTAATCAGTTTTTTTCTGCAATACATTTAGTATCTATTTTTGCATCTGAGTTTGAGAAGAAGCAGGTCGTTAATCAGTTCTAAGCTGTATAATAGTTGTTGATACGCATCCTAAAATGTGTCTCTCCTGTCTTTGTTTAAGTATTTAGCTGAAATCATGTTTCTTGTAGATTATCACATTACATGTGCGGATTTGTCTTGGTTCATTGAGGGCGTCTCAGTAATTTTATTGATTTAAGTAAATTTAGCGGCATTATATGTAATTTGTTAAAGTCCATTTCATGGATGGAGTCTCATTATCAAATCTTGCTTCTGCTTGGGATGCTAAAATCCAACTCCAAGTAGTAACTGTATTCTGTTGTGACGGCAAGTTGGTCTGTTTTGCTGAAATCCCATTTATTCTGTTGATGGAGACTAGTCCTTCCAAGTTTGCAAGGATTCAGCGCAGGCTTAGCGAAAATATGAGCTCCTATTCTTGATAATGAGGGATGACTGGATGAGGATGGTGTCACAAGTGATCTCCCCATCTAGAGAACAAAAATTGTTGCTTCATACAATCTATATTCACAATAATGTTGATATATGAAATAAAAAATCTAGTAAACTTCTGATTTTCTACCGTGGATAGGGAATCATGTCTTTTTTCATTAAATAGATGTTTAGCAGTTACAACAGTCTCTTGCTAACTGAATTGTCAATTGAGAGCTTGATGTTTATCACCTTGTAACATTCTTTCTTCTGCTAATCTTAGTTGAATTGATAATTTATTTTTATGCTTAATAGGTTATTGATGCTTACGCGTTAATTGGAGATGTCTCTGGTCTTGCTGAGAAGATACAGAGCTACTTTATGCAAGAAGTTCTATCAGAAACTCACTCTGTATTAAAGAATATTATCCAAGAGGTATGCTGTTGTGGTGAATATTAGTTTCCATTTCTACTTGACATCTGAGGATTAAAACTATTATGATTATGGAGAATTCATAATTTTTCAAATTCAAAATCTTACACTGTTCTTTATTTGCTGCTGCTATATACTTTATTCTTCTTTCTTTCATTAGCTTAGGCAGTGCTTTGTAAACTTAAAATAAGTGCTGAACAATGAATATAGAATTTTTTTAATGCCATTACGATTACTGAAACTATTAAATGATAGAGTTGTTTGATAAACACAAAAAATTAACCGCTGAAATATAAGAAAACTATTGATGGTGCTCAAGTAAAATTTCAGGGTCAAACCACCAAGCAATGTTTGGTGGCCACCACATAAAAAATGCCCCATATTTAGTAAAAAAATAGAATTTCAGAGTCAAATATTTTAGTTTGTGAGATTAAGTAATTTTTTTTTTTTACTTGACTGAATCTTGTAAGCAGTGATATCAAACAAGCTTAGAACTAATAAGCACTTTAAATATATTTTTTAAGTGTTGAATTTGGTTATCTAACACCCCTTAAACAATTTAAGCACAGTTACTATGCCTCATTAAGCAGTTTGTTTACTTAATGAGTAAAAATAACTTTTACAGGATCAAGATGCACAAATACATAGTAGCAGGTACATTCATCTTACAATAAAACTTCCTAGATATTGAATTTATAGCAGCACTTTCAATGTGTTTCCTTACATATTTATATTCATTTCAGGCTTACCTATAGTGATCTATGTCTTCAGATACCTGAACCTAAGTTCAGGCAGTGTCTTTTGAGAACGCTGTCTGCCTTGTTCAGATTGATGTGTTCTTATCATGAAATCATGATCTTTCAGATGGAGAATAAGGTACATTAACATTCTTGTTTTTTTAATTGAAATGAGATTTGAAGGAGCCAGGATTTGATCCCTGGCCATACCATCCAACTTTGTGGATGTACCAGTTGAACCAAGTCCAATTGGTATTAATATTCTTGTTTTGTTTTGCTATTTGTTGCATTTTGGTTTTGGCAGTGCCATTTTTTTCTTGTGCATGATTCTAGTGTATGTTCATCTATCTAAAAACATGCATAAGTTTATTGTGATCTGCCTAATGCCTTGTACACATATCATGAAAGTTTGGCAATCTTTCTTTTGTACATCATAATTATTCTGTTCATCCTTTTAATAGTCATATATCTCTTGGACCAAGAAATGCATGTCTTTTTCAATAACTTTGTTTGGTTACTAGTAGTGTTTCATTTGGAGAACATTTAAAGCAAACAATATATCATCCTTTTTCCAGGATTGGGCATCTCAAACATCAGTGAATTTGATTTCAAAAGGAAGTGATGACTCTGGGATTTTTGTACAGGCCAAGGAATTTGATTCAGTTACAAGCTCTTCTTCTGACCCCAAAGATGTTAATAGCTCTGGCTCCAAACCTGTTGACACAATGTCCACTGAGGAATCAAATACTATATCTACAGCTGACCAACTTGGAGCTACAAAATCTGATGTTCATAACCAAGTGGATGAGGTGAGGAATGATGGTTCTGGAGCATCAAGCAGTGGGTGTCCGTGGTATCAGTTACGGAATGATGCTACAGCGTTTGTTTCACAAACCCTTCAAAGAGGACGGAAGAATCTTTGGCATCTTACAACAAGTCGAGTATCCGTGTTGCTTTCTTCTTCTGCAGTTGGTTCAACAAGCATTCACCAATTATTGAAGAATTATGAAGATTTGAGTATATTTATCTTGGCCGGTGAATCTTTCTGTGGACTTGAAGCAATTGAGTTCAGGCAGAAGTTGAAAGCTGTCTGTGAGAATTATTTTTCAGCATTTCATCGGCAAAATGTTTATGTAAGTTGCTATAGGTCAATTTATTTCCTGGTTTTTTAACTGTTGGTGTTGAGAAATTGTACTGCTTATCATTTATTCTTTTTCCGATTTGCTGCTTTATTATGATCTTCTTGTAAGGATTTCCTTCTTGCTTCTATTCTTCTCCGTTATTTTAATCTTGCCGCCCTTTTCTTTCTGTTGCTCTCGCACATTATTCTGCTACAATGATTTACTGGTCAAATTGCATTTTAATTGCTACCATTTCAGTGGTTCCTGAATCTGGCAGTCTACATTATTGCGTATATTGAATTATGTTCAAAACATGAAGATGAAATTCAATTGTGTTTACTGTTTTAGGCACTTAAAATGGTTTTGGAAAGGGAAAATTGGACAAAACTGCGACCCGATACAGTGCAAATGATCAGTTTTGCTGGGCTAATTGGAGATGGGGCACCCTTGATTGTCTCATCAGATGGTCCCAAAAAAGCCAAATTGCATCAATCTCATAACTCTTTGAACTCGTTTGAAAGTGCCGACAAGAATGGTTTTACAAGTTGGCTTAGAAACGGAAACCCATTTTTACCCAAAATATCACACAATTCCATAGGTGGTAGCCCCCCCGCACATCATGGATCATTTTCAAGTGAGTATGATGGATCCACGAATTGTCATGGTGACATGGCATCCACTCAAAGTAGTGATGCCAATCATAGGAATGGAACTCCCGCTACAGAAGATGAGAATGAAGATCTTCTTGCAGACTTTATTGATGAAGATAGTCAACTCCCAAGTCGAATTTCAAAGCCAAAGCTTTCAAGAAGCCATTCTGTTCTCTGGAAAAGTGATGATATAACAGCACAAACTGGATCATCTATATGTCTACTGAGGTGAAACTCTCTGATAATGATTTTTTTTAATAGAAAATATAACTGTTTAAAATGGGTTCAACAAGTCTTATTCTTTTATTTATGTTAGATCCATGGATAAATATGCAAGATTTATGCAGAAACTGGAACTTGTGAATGTTGAGTTTTTTAAGGTATGTTCTTATGTCATATTTAGCTTGTTTTGCATATTCATTTTTTCTTGGTCTTACTTTTATTTTCTCTAAATGATTTTCCCTGATTCAGTATTCTATTTCAGGGTATATGCCAGTTGTTTGAGGTTTTTTTCTACTTCGTCTATGAAACCTTCTCTCCTCAAAAGTTTAGCTCAAATGGAAGAGTTTTATCTGACTCTGTCAATTGTAAGTGATGTTTAATAGTCTGATCTTATACTGACAAAGAAGTTCTTGTTTGAGACAAGCTGAACTCATTACCATGTCTTACATTGTTATTAGATCGATTGAAGAATGCTTTGTCCAGAATATCTCAAGATTGTGATCAGTTGATAAAATTACCATCAGTATCATTGTCTTCATCACCCTCAAGTACTACATATATGCATGCAGATTTAACGCCTACAGTTCCTCAGAGTTCTTTTGGTCTTAAGGTATTTGGCATAAAATTCTTGTGAACAAATATATTTGTATATTTGTGTGGTTGATAAAATATTATCTTGTATGTCTTATAGAAACGACAAACTCGGCATTAAATATTTCAACTCAATTTTAACAGAACTTGGGTAGAATAATAAGGATCCTTTTAGAAAGGAAATAAAGAAACGAAAAATTGAACACAGACACAGACCCACTGTCAACCAAGGCCGTCGACTCAAAGTATTCAAACCGGAAAAGTAACTAGACGGGGCTGCCGGAAACAGAGATTGTTCCCCCCTGCTTTGTGGGCCTACTATCACGGAACTGTTTGGTTTGGTTTTGTGAGTGCAATGCTAATGTGCACTGCATACGATTCGATTCATATTAATGAGTGAAATTATTAGGTGATATACTTTAGCTGGTATTAGATACAATCGTTTTATTTTAATAAGAAAAAGCATTTTCCTTTGTGAATACTGATCATGTTCTTGTCAGTTAATAGCAAGTAAACATGGAGGTTTTTCCTAGTTTTTCTGAGAGTTGTTTTTTCCTAATTTATGCTGAGAGTGTTCATGTATGATAGTATATGCATCCACTACAAACAATGACTTATAGTTGTCAAAGGCGTGCCTGAGGCTCCAGCCTCATCGCCTAGCGCCTGCGAGGCTCATCACATTCAAAAGTTGCATGCCTAGGCGCTCTAGGCTCCAGTCTCTAGGCGCAATATGCATGCACCTAGAGCCCTTGATACCATAATGAGTTTTTTTATATATATATATTTGACTTAGGTAAGTTTAAAGTTTAGGAAAGGAAAGCAATTAAAAAATAGAAAATAATTTAGTAGTTCATATCAAAGACGATTTTGATGTTTAGAATTATTATAAAGATCTATATATTAATAGATTTTCAATCTATAAGATGAACTTTTTATTGTCTTCATTGTTTTAAGACTTGATATAATTTATAAATAAATTTAGTCAGTGGATATAATTTATAAATAAATTTAGTCAGTGCGCCTACAATGCGCCTTGTGCCTGGGCTCTAGGTCCCCCTGGCGCCTTCACAACTATTGCAAAAACAGACCATTTGTTTCATTATATCACTGTTCTATCATTCTCACGTGTAATTACATTCCAAGAACAATATACACGCTTTTTCCCTTGCAAAGAGAAGGTAGTCAAAATACAGCTCACGGCACTGAGATCATACCTAGTATTCCTAGTCACTGTATAGATTGTGATATTGTTAGCTAGCAAGGCGTTCATCCATTCTTATAGAGCTTATAAAAGTATAGGTTCTCAATATCAACAAAGTCTTCTCTTATAATATTTATTCTCAACGCTCTTGTTTACAACATCTGAATATTTAACATAGAATACACTGCATTTTATGATGACTGAAAATTGTGTGTGGTTATTTTGTGCTTGCATAGAAGAGTTTGAGAAAGAAAGACATATTTGCCGAAGCTTGACAAAAAGTGAGATCATTATCATATATTAATGACAGTGTCCATATGGTAGTGGGTCTGCCAACTAATGGTGCCTTCTATTTTAACTATTAGTTGTATTGTAAATGTTGTTTCGTGCATTATGAATGCTATTGAAGTTCCTTTGAATGATTTCACAATTGTGTTTCAGGAAAGATGTGCTGCTGCTGAGAACATATCTCTTGTCGCTCGAATAATGCACAGATCTAAAAGCCACCTTCAGTCAATGCTTCTTCATAATAATCCAACTGTAGTAGAGGATTTTCATACAAATCTGGTACTTCTAACGTCTTCGTAGTTGATTCAGATTCTCTATTGATGTAGAGAACTCAAGGACAATTTCATGTATCTGATAAAGTTCTGTAGTTGATGGGTTGTTAACTATGAAAAAATAAAGGGAATGCCACAAATTTGTGTGCACCCACACAGGATTAGTCTAGCCTGAATTCGATTTTGTATCTACTCCATCCATTTCACTTATTTACTGATTAATGAAAAGAAACCAATTTTACCTTTTTTTTGTCCAACAACAAAATTTGACAATATCCGTCCTCTAGATGATTTCCCTATGATTTCAATACATTCGTACGTAGTTTTTTTCATCATGTTGATTAAGTTTCAGATTTTAAAAGTAAAATGATTTTCTCATTTTTATAATATTCTCAAGACAATTTTTCAATATTGTTATGGCTCCTTTCGTGGCTAATAAATATGTTTAACAGGTGGATTCTGTACCAGATCTTATTGAGCACATACACAGGTCAACTGCAAGGCTACTTCTGCACATTGATGGGTAGGCTCATAAACTTAGCCTCCATCTACCTGGAGTTTCATTTGGTTCATTTTTTCATTTCTTTTTTATGATGACATTTTCCTTGTCGATGTTAGATGGTTTTTATTGTCAATAAATGCTTCACGTGATGGAATTTTCTCATGTTAATAGGGAACTATCTCTTAAATGAAACTCCCTTTGTAGGTATGTTGACCGGATTGCTAATGCTAAATGGGAAGTGAAAGAGCTAGGACTTGAGCATAATGGGTTTGTTCTTGTGCTTTCACACTTTTTATTTTTATGATTTCTTCACGGCTTAATGTTCTCCAATGTATGATATTGCTTGTCAAAATAATCCTTACTTTAAGTACCAGGTATACTATAGGACTATATGATGTGGGGTATGTTAATAAAAAAGGAGCATTATAACATCGTTTCGCAGATAAAATACACTTTCATGGACAGTAGGATGTACATTCATCCTCGCTTTTGTAAAAATAGTACCAACAATTCAAGAGTTTGATGGTTTCTGCAAGCAAGTTCTTAAGACTAATTAGCTATGCATATCAATCTACTATTTTGTTTGACAGATCCAATGATTTGCATTCATAGGTATGTTGATTTGTTGCTGGGAGAGTTCAAACACTATAAAACAAGGCTTGTTAATGGGGACATCCAGAAGCAGGTAATGATTGCTTCTGCAACTCATAAGGCTCTCGTTTCAAATTACGTGTGTGAAATTTAGAGAAACTGTTCCCTTATTGCTGTTCTTTTATCATTAATGATATATTAACCATGACTGTGGGCCGGTTTGGGATTGCTCTTGTCCCGAAAAGCTCCATTTTCAAGCTTTCTTTATGACAGCAGATTTTGGCATTGAGAAACCAATAGGAAACGGACCCTAATTAATTAGTATTAAAAGTCAATATCTTTTGTCCAACGCCAAAATATGTTGTTCTATGAAAAGCTTGTTGGTGGACCTTTTCGAAACAATAACTGAGAGAAATCCCAAACAAGGGAACTAATGTGTAGCTTTATTTTGATTGTATATTCAAGAAAGGGAGTCAAGAAAATTATATTTTGCTTGGCAATCTGTTTCAGTAAGCTATTTGAACTATGTTTGTATTCAGGTTCAAGACCTCCTATTGGAATATGGTATTGAAATTGTAGTTGAAACACTAGTTGAAGGTCTATCACGGGTCAAAAGGTGCACTGATGAAGGCCGAGCTCTCATGTCACTCGATCTTCAGGTTATCATTTATTTGACTCCTGAAACACATTTTAAGCTCTCTGTTCTTTCCCTTCACAGTTTTGTTAAAATGCTGACTATTCCTTCAGGTTTTGATCAATGGTCTCCAACATTTAGTCTCCATGAATGTGAAGCCAAAACTACAAATAGTTGAAACCTTCATAAAGGTAACATTGCCCTTTAATGTTGAATGTACAATAAAATTCACGTTTACTAATTGGAGTTGTCTTTCTCAACTCAAACAGGCTTACTACCTTCCAGAAACCGAGTATGTGCACTGGGCTCGTGCTCACCCAGTAAGGCTCGTTCACTTCTTATGTATCGTTGATATTATTTAATGCAGGTTTAATTCTGAAAATGGGATTGCCTATTTCATGTAGGAGTATACGAAGAGTCAAATTGTCGGGTTGATTAACCTTGTTGCCACCATGAAAAGTTGGAAGAGGAAAACAAGGTTAGAAGTTTTAGAAAAGATTGAATGAACTGAATTCTTCCATATAAGGTTTCAGGTATATAAAATCTTGGATGAATATTTGTTTTTGTTGATTTTGTGAGCTATGTATTATATTGAAAAGAAAGGCCCTCCTTTGATTATTATAGGGGTTGTATATTATGTAGTATATGTGGCTTTCCCAGTGTGGGATAATCAGTTGTAATTTCGGATCACATTTCATGTGAAATCATGGGTTCACAGCAAAGTTCAATTTTTTAAGTTCCAGTGCCACTAATTTATACGATTAAAGTGAAGTTATTGTAATTGAAACCATATGTAGGTTAAATTGATGTAC
>CAOJBI012670921.1:0-13462 GCA_948277035.1 Euphorbia corollata
GGCATTCAAACAATGAGTTTCGCGGGTATTTTAGAAGTAACTGCGAAATTTAAGAGAAAATAAGTTGACTGAAAGTCTTACACCATTCTTATACCAGGTATAAGGTTTCATGAAAAATGTTAGAAAATTTGGTATAAGAAAAAGTATGTAAAAACATAATATAAAAAACTTTTTTAATGCTAAAGCAAAATTAACAAAAGTGTTCTTACATAAAAACATAAATATAATTATTTGGTATGTAAAAGCAAAATAAAATTAGTTTTTCAAGGAAATCGAAAGAAATTAGGGATTTTTCTATTTATAAAATGGATCTGCATCGTTGCATTTGATCCAGATCTGGTCCAGATCCGTTGGATTCATAAAAGAGTGGATCTGGATTCATTGAACGGATCGGATCCTCGGATCTGAACCGGATCCAAGATCCATTGCCATCCCATCAGATACATACATTTTAACAAGATAAACGTAACAAATAGCAGTACATGTCGCAATGCATCAACCTTAAGCAACCATAACTATGATGAAATTGATCATTTACCTGTTGTCCCCTGGAAAACATAATAGAACGAATTGAACACTTGTTTATCGTTTGCCATGCCTAGAAGGATAGCAATCATATCCAGAGGAAAAACACTAGATATTAATCAAAGCTTAATAAAATTTACGAGGAGATAACAGGAAATAAATTCGCAATGAAAATATAAATGCCAGATACAAATCAAGCCAAAAAAATAGTATAACATGTATTCAACTTCTTGAATTTCTCTTGCCAAATTGCTCGCGATATACTACTACCACCCCCTTACACCCCAAATGATTATGATCTCCACAACTCATTTAACTTACCAACTTCTACCCTGGTATCGAGATATAGGAAGGCGCTTGACAATTTGGCAAACATCTAAGCAGTTGAATATGAGACGAGTCACTCATTGCCGATCAATTTGCAAAAGGCTGCTCTCGGAATGCACAAATTTTAAAATATGTATATCTGAAACTAGTTTAGGTAAAAGATGAAGGAAGCATATTAACACCTAGCGCTAACATCAGAGAATACAACCCTAAAATTAAAAGCAATAGCACCATTAAATCCAGAAAGAGGAAATTACATACCTTCACTAGCGGCCGCAACCCCACTCTGAAGGGTAATGTCATCACTCCGACGATTGCGCCTCTACAACCGCGTGCCCTTCTCAATTGGCAACGGCATTGCCGCCTCCTGTCAGTCATGAGTCTCTTCTCTTTATCAACTCTCTTCTGTATCCCCCCTTTTTACCTCTCAATTTCACTCATCCGTCTCAATTATTTTCATTATCTAGGAAGATCACCATGTTTGCTTGGGCTAATGTTCTTAATGGACACAAAACTCATTCTGTAATGATTGATCTCATTTACCTTTTACCACGGAAATTGGCCTAATGCATAGTTTACTCCCTAAACTTGTTCCAAAAAATCAAGTGCCTCTGAACTATGAAAAGCATCCGGTTACCCCCTCAACTTGTTAAAAAGCATTAATATGCCCTTGGATGCCACGTGTCACATTCTGGTTAGCTTGACTTTTCAAATTTTTCATTTTTCTCTCCACCGGAAGTTGACATGTGGTAATGAGGGGGCAAATTGATTTTTTTTTATAAGTTGAGAGGGTTAACCGGTGCATTTTTACAAGTTCAAGGGGCAACCGTGTGCTTTTCAAAGTACAGGGGAGACACTTAATTTATGAAGACAAGTTTAAGGAGTAAACTATGTATTCAGCATACGGAAATTTAGTCAATTGATTAATTAAGGTTTATAATATGAACTTCTTTTAATAGATACGTAATAATATCTTTCTTTTATTTTTATGATAATGATTCTTTATTAAAGGAGTTTACAAAGGAAATTAAAAAAAACTTCATTTTGAAGTTTTAAACGATTATTTGTTTTTGTTAATTTTAAAAAATATTTTCACTAGAATTTTTGAAAAAAAGCTATGTTCCCTTTATTTTTATGAGAATAAACCTTACTTTACTCATTATCAGCATCACTCATCCAATTATGAAAAAAGATTAAGTAATGGAAATTTTGTTAATCATTATAGTCATAGTTAGCTAATACATTTTATGTAGATTGCAAATCTTATCCAAAAAGCTAAACACATGGTTATATATTATTGTACAAGAAAAAGTTAAAAGAAAACTAGTCAACTTATCTTTCTTTTGGAAGTTATATACATTTTATTTAATTACAATAACTGAAAATACTAATATTTTTAAAGCAGTTGTAAAAACAACTATTTTATATAAAAAAACATCATTTTAATAGTAGAAATAATAGATGCGGTAGGCCTAACCACCTTCTTTATCCATGTGTATAATCAATTCATCATTTTGATTATTCTGCTATATACGTATCCTTTTAATCCCGTAATATTAATTGTGTTTCCATGTAATCATTTTATTTTCTTAACAAATATATATGTCACACAAGATCCACGTTGGCTGACCTTCAGTAACATATAATTTTAAATTAGATTTCTTCAAAAAAAATAATTTTAAATTAGAAAAAAATCTTAATTGATGGAATCGCTGAAAAAATCTTTTAACTTGTACATAGAATCTCAAATTTATTAACTCTCTTAATAATGTTTTCGCTACGAACAGTTTGTTCCCAACTTTTTTTTTTGCTATGAAAGTTGTAATCCATCATTGCTTTTGCAGTGTTGTTTACGTGGAGGTTCTCTAAGCTCTCAAGTAAATTAAAAGCTCAAATCATAGCTCAAACAATAATTCCTTATCAAGAAATTAAACACGAAAAAGAGCCAAAATATGGTCTGATTTTGAACACAATTATGATTTATAATTATCTTCAGAAAATAAAGTCACTCAACGTCGAGAAAGAAGAAGAAATATCTTAGACATTATTAATATGACAAATTCTCGAGGTTAGTTAGCGGTTCTTATTTAAAAAAGAAATGGAATGAATAACAGCTAATATTATTTTCTAAAACCAGACGTAATATTACTAATATGCTGACTTAATTTAATATATTAAGATGAAAGATGTGAATTTTACAAGTTGCAGATTCGAATTATATATGAAATGAGTTGAATTTTTTTTTTTCATTTAATGTAAATTTAGATGACATAATTCCTTCTTTTCTCAAGAAAATCATTGGATGTCCATAGGAGAACCAAAAGATCAAATATCAAAAGACCAAAAGATCAAATATCACGAGTAACAACAACGTGTTTAGGCCGTCCGAGAATGTATTATATTGAACACTAAAGAGGCTAGTTCAATCCAGGAAACCAACCAAGGGATATGGAATCGAGCCCAAAGGTAGCGGACATTTGATTTGGCGGGAGAATTCAGATTGTCCAATTTTCCTTTTCTGCAGAAGTAGGGCATTTCTCTCTCAATTGCCATATCTCTTCGCAACTTTCGCTTGAACATTTCGGTTTCAACGCCAGTTTCAATTTTCAAACCCTAGTCCATGGAAGACTCTCCTCAAGACCCTCGACCTTCCCGTGGTCGCCCTGTGAGTCTTATTTTCACTCTCTAATCCATTTGTTTCCTCGTGTAATTTGAATTTATACTATATTTTCATTTCAACAGAAGAGGAGTAGAGCTCAAACTCAAAACCAAGAAAGGTTTGATGCAAGTGACGACGCCTCAAATCAAGCAGATCGAGAGGCTTCACCTGACGATTTTGAATTGCTCCGACCTAAAGCTAAACAGCGCCGGCCTGCAGAAACTCAGGAGCCGCTGAAAAATTTGATTGGTACATTGCTTTTTTTTCATTAACTAGCTTAGAATTTGATCGACTTCCTGAAATTCAAAATTTGTTTTCAACATGACCTAGTACCGTTATTAATTTCATTGTCTGCCTGGCCCTTGAAAATGGATCCAAAGCGCTCTGTTTGTTGAGATGCGATCATGTATGAGGGATAGTGATTTTAAGCTTTACCTAAGTATTGTACATTAGAAGCTTTATTATCTATGGCTGTAGTTGGACTTGGATAGTTTGTTTGTCCACTCGTAAGTCTATGGATAATTGAATATAGTTGATGTACTTTTTTTTGGAAATCATTTTTTGTGATATCATAAAACCAAATCTAGGATCCTCACTGCCTTATATTAAGATTTCTTGCTGCTGTTCCTGCAAACCATAAAATTCTGATTCTCAAGATTTAGTATTGTACCTAGGACATCTTTTTGTGCAGTACTGCATTTACTAGAGCTTGTGATGGAGGATTGTTAATTGTATGTATTACCTTGCATTATTATATCTCTGCCATGAGGCTTGCGTGGTTAATGCTTGATTAAGTTGGTATTGTTGTGAGATTTTCAGTCCCTCAGAATAAGTGTTCTTATCTGTTTGTTGTTGGCTTTCATTCTATGGTAGATTATTTCTGCTATGAATTACTCACCTTCGCAACTATCCCCCTTTTCTGCATGTTCATTACATTCCTTCAGATGTTATCAAAGGCAATGGGAAACAAATTCCTCAAGCAGTAAAGGTTTGGGTTGAGAAATATGAGAAAGATTCAAAACCTGCAACGGTTGAACTATTGACTATGTTATTTGAGGTGATTATTTTAAATCTTTGACATCTTTTTTCTATTGAGAAATGGTGATTCTATCTTCACAGAGGAACTTAATTATGAAAACTGAAAACCTTTTTTATTTGGAAGATGGAATATAAATAGAAATGTAAATGAGATATGTGCTTGCTGTGAGAGCCATATTGATACAAGCCAGGTGCAACCATGATGAAATGTGGGCATAAGAAATGTAGGCAGATAACATTCAAGTTATTTCTGATTAATGGTTAAATTTAAATTCATGCATTTTTCAGTTTCAGCATTGTATGGAGGAGTTCTCCACTTTCATTTCCATTTCAACTGTTTCCTTTATGTCAGGGTATCCGTGGTTGAGCCATGATTCCATTAGTGCAAGTAGTGGTTGTTATACAACCTCTGAGTATTCTCAAATATCAATGAAGAGTTAATCTTGAAAATCAATCAAAATTTTGAGTACTTCAATTCAGAGGTATCAAGGTTCCCTCTAATTGAGCCTTACATACTTTCAAAATAGGTAGTAAAAAGAAGTCTACTTCTTCACCTTCACAAACTCCCTCCACATCCACTAACGAAAAATTGATAACTTGATCCCAAATTTGGGACCGTATTGGGAGTCAACCTCTCGCCACTGCATAACTTCCCTTCTCTCCATGTATTTTTTTTCTCATACAGTGTTAAAATTTCCAGGCATGTGGAGCTAATATCAAGGAACAATTGCTTAATGATGAGACAGATGTTGATGATGTTGTGGTTGCTCTTGTCAATCTGGCTAGACAGGTATCTTAGACTGTTTGATTTGTTTGCTGTTTCATCATGCCTTTCCTTCTTCGTCATATTTAAATAATTATGTGGGAATTCGGCTTTCAAACCTTATTAATCTTGTGTTCGAAGTTCTTGTTGTTGTGTTTGCCTAACCCCTCTCTCTAATATCAGGGGGAAGTTGAAGATTACCAAAGCTCAAAGAAGAAAGACTTCAAGAACTTCAAATATAACCTTGTTTCATTTTGGGATACACTGGTAGTTGAGTGCCAGAATGGACCACTCTTTGATAAGGTTCTGTTTGATAAATGCATGGACTACACAATAGCAATGTCATGGTCAGCTCTCTCTCTGTCTCTCTCTCTCTCTGTCTCTCTCTCTCTCTGTCTCTCTCTCTCTCTCTGTATATACATATATATATATATATATATAGAGAGAGAGAGAGAGACTGATTTTATAAAATATCGTAATTTAATTGCTTTTTATGGTGTGAACACACAGCACACCTCCAAGAGTATATCGGCAAATTGCTTCTGTGGTAGGCCTTCAACTTGTAACATCGTTCATAACTGTTGCTAAAACACTTGGAGCCCAGCGAGAAACTACACAGAGGCAGTTAAATGCTGAAATAAAGAAACAAACTGATGGACCTCGTGTCGAGTCACTAAATAAAAGGTTGTCGACGACACATGAAAAGATAGTAGCACTTGAGGACATGATGCGTAAAATTTTCACTGGGTAGGATTTTATTCAATCTGTCCTTCATACTAGAACAGTATCTGACGTGGATATATGATAATTCTTCTATTTGATCAGTAGGTTTTTTTGTTTAGTTTCTTTCTTTTCTCAAAATTCCTTCTAAGTATCTTTTCTGTTTTCTATGTAGGTTATTTGTGCATCGCTATCGAGATGTTGATCCTACCATACGCATGTCATGCATTGAGTCACTTGGTGTGTGGATTTTGTCATACCCATCACTTTTCCTGCAGGATTTGTACTTAAAGTATCTTGGGTGGACATTGAATGATAAGGTAAGTTAACTAAATAATTTAGTTCTTTCTAGTCATACTTATGACTATACAGATGTAATTTGGCTTTCTGATTGTGCTTGAAGAACGCTGGAGTGAGGAAGGCATCTATCCTTGCATTGCAAAATCTTTATGATATGGACGATAACGTGCCTACCCTTAGTTTGTTTACAGAGAGATTTTCCAACCGCATGATTGATCTAGCTGATGACATTGATGTTTCTGTTGCTGTATGTGCCATTGGTCTTGTGAAACAATTATTAAGGTTAAGTCTTTATGGTGAAACTGAAATTCTTTGAATGATTATGCAAGTGGCGCTTCCTTGAAAATGGGCCTTGAGTTTTGGTGTCTTGCAGGCATCAGCTTCTACCTGATGATGACTTGGGTCCATTGTATGATTTACTCATCGATGATCCAGCAGAAATTAGACGTGCCATAGGGGAATTGGTATATGATCACTTGATAGCTCAAAAGTTTAGCAGCTCTCAATCTGGCTCAAGAGGTTTTACTCACCATCTGTTTCTACTTAACAGAGGCTTTGTTGTACTTCATGGTATTATCTAGTGGACTTACAATCATAACCTTCCTTCCCTAGGCGATGATAGTCGTTCTGAAGTTCATCTAAGCAGAATGTTGCAAATTCTAAGGGAGTTTTCAACAGACCCGATTCTTAGTATCTATGTGATTGATGATGTTTGGGAATACATGAATGCAATGAAGGTACAATGTTATTGATTTCTGAGGTATTGAATGCACCTAGAATATGATAAATATTCAACCCAAGGACTTGACTAGTAGAAAGGGTAGTCTATCAATTGCCTCAATTTATTCATCTTGCTTTATTGTTCTTTATGCTCCATATAATTTTGTATACAAAATTGTTTCATCTTTGACTCCAAGCTGAAATGACAACTCAAGGACTTGCAGGATTGGAAATGCATTATTTCCATGCTTTTGGATGAGAACCCGTTGGTTGAGCTTACTGATGATGACGCGACAAATTTGGTTAGACTGTTATTTGCATCTGCACGGAAGGCTGTAGGAGAGAGGATAGTCTTAACTTCTGATAACCGAAAGCATTATTACAACAAAGCTCAAAAAGTGTGTAATTTCTAAGCTTAATTCATTGCATCTTGTTTCTTGGGATCAGTTTGTGTTAGCATAAAATTATTTCATGCAAAAAATGTTTCCCGGTTTCTTTTTAAACATGTGATCTTTAAAAAGAAAATTTGATTTTATATATTTTAAATCAGTATTTTTTAGCAGTGATTGCTTTTTTCTTCTGGCATTACAGAACATGACATTTTAATAAGAAATTTGAATTGTTGTTTGAATGTCAGGATATATTTGAAAACAATAGAAGAGACATAACAATTTCCATGATGAAAAATTACCCACTTCTCCTGCGTAAATTCATGGCCGACAAAGCAAAAATTCCATCCCTGCTTGAGATTATTGTACACTTGAACCTAGAGCTTTATTCCCTTAAGAGACAGGAACAGGCAAGTGAAAGAAGTTTTTATCAACTGAGTTTGTTTGTTTTGGTTTACAACTTGATTATGATGTTAACGATAAATAATCTTGTCATCTCAGAATTTTAGGAATGTTCTTCTGCTTATGAAAGAAGCGTTTTTCAAACATGGTGAAAAAGAGGCACTGAGATCTTGTGTGAAGGCTATTAAGTTTTGTTCTACCGAGAGTCAAGGAGAGCTGAAAGACTTTGCCTGTAATGAATTGAAGAATCTTGAAGATGAGCTGATTGCAAAACTTAAATCTGCAATGAAGGAAGCAGCAGTAATTGTGATTTTCTTCATCTGTTTTTTAGTATGAGTATGATGAAAAGGATGAGACATGATGTAGGCTTTGATTTGCAGGATGGTGATGAATATTCGCTTCTTGTCAATTTGAAAAGGTTATATGAGCTTCAGTTGTCAAAGGCTGTTCCCCTCGAGAGTTTATTTGAAGATATTGTTAGAGCTCTCAGAAGTTTCCGAAATGTGGATGATGAGGTGTGTTAAATGAGAACTTTACTTTTTTATTTCTAAGTTTACCATGTTTTTTTTTCTTTCCCTTGAATTTAATTTTTTGCTCATCCAGGTTGTCAGTTTTCTTCTTCTCAACATGTATCTGCATGTGGCATGGTCTCTGCAGTCTATCGTGAGTAGTGAAAGCATATCTGAAGCACAGTTGTCCTCATTACTTTCAAAACGAGATACCTTGTTTGATGAACTCAACTACTTTCTTCATAACCCTTCTGAAGAAGAGAAAGTTGATAAATATGCAAATCAGCTAGCTTGCAGAGTAAGTATTTCAACTTTTGCTTTCCATCAACTCATTGCATTTTTTTCTTCGACATGCAACTTTCCTGTTTTCTTGCCTGGAAAATGTAATTTGGAATTTTATAGAATGCTATAATATTTTGTCTGATTGAAAGTGTGGTGGCAGGTTTGTATAATTCTTGTAGAGTCATGGTGTTTGTTCAGACAGACAAATTTCTCTTCATCAAAGCTTGGCAGTTTGGGATATTGTCCAGACAAATCCGATCTTCAAAAATTCTGGGTGCTCTGTGAACAGCAGCTCAACATTTCTGGTGACTTCTTTCTTTCTTTTCTTCATGTTGAGGTGATTTTTATCACCACAGGCAAATTTGAAGCTCTACATCCATATGATTATATTTAATTTTTTCTTTTTGTAGTTGATAAGTACTAGAGAGCTGGTACTTGTTTACTTACCCTTGCTTATGTTGTGTCCTGCATCTTAAAGATACTTATTTAGAATTTTTCTTTACTTTCTCTTGTTTTTTCTTAGATCTTACTTTGGTTTCTCTATTTCTCTACTGTACATGGCAGATGAAACAGAAGATGAAGAAACGAATAGAGAATACATTGAGGAGACAAATAGAGATGCCATTATAATAGCTGCATCAAAGTTGGTAGCTACTGATACAGTTCCCAAGGTTTGCATACATTTTTCACTAAATTGAGAGCATGTTTATGCTTTAGCAACAGCTGCAATGTGAATGCTATTAGAGACTTTCTTGTCATTCTCCATTATTTTCTCTGGGTGTGCTAGCTTGTTTGGATAAGTGGCTGCATATCTTAGAGATATTTTGACGTTCTATTGTTCCTTTAAGTTTGGACAGAGCTTATGACATTTAACAATTGAAAGTTAAAGTTGGCTTTGTTGGATCGTGACATGTGATGCAGGATTATCTTGCTCCAGAGATCATTTCCCATTTTGTGATGCATGGCACAAGTGTAGCGGAGTTTGTTAAGCATCTCATCACTGTTATAAAGAAATCAGATTGTAATATTTCCAGTATCTTTCTGGAAGCACTGAAAAGGGTATGTCCTGTACTCTGGAGATTTGATTACCAGATGATTAGTTCACCTAAAAGAAGACCTACGTTTTCTGATTGTTTTAGTTTATGAACTCATTTTATTCCTTGTTTTCCTCTTTGTTACTTTTTCTTCCATGTTTCTGAAATAAGATTTTTTCCTGGTTTGTTTTTATCAGTTCTGCTTCTGTATGACTGCAGCTGCGTTTGTAAATATATATATATTTTTTTGTTTTATACGGAGGATTTTTCTTTTCTTGGTCGTGTAAAGCTGCTCTTTAATTTTTTCAGAATCAATATGAAAATCCAAATATGAATATTATTTGCTTATGTTTACTAGGTTCATAAGCGACAAGTAAAGGAACTTTCTAGAAGCAACAGTGGGTCTTTCTCTGAAAAATCCTTTCAGGATTGCAAGGACCTGGCTTCTCGACTTGCTGGAACATTCATGGGTGCTGCTCGGCACAAGCATAGAGAAGACATCTTAAAAATTGTGAAGGAAGGTGTTGAATACGCTTTTGCAGATGCTCCAAAGCAGCTATCTTTTCTGGAAAGTTCAGTGCTTTATTTTGTGTCAAAACTTCCAGCACCTGATATTATGGAAATGTAATTCTGTCAGCATTCTTAATTTGTTTGATTTAGGCATTCTCTACCCATTTGTCCTCTCACATCAATGTGGTTGACAAACCATATTATTGGCTTTTACTATTTTGTGAAGCCATATTGGCACTAACGTTCTCTTTTGTTTGCAAATAGTCTAAAAGATGTACAAAGCCGGACCGAGAATGTCAACACTGATGAAAATCCCAGTGGGTGGCGTCCCTACTACATGTTTGTGGAGATATTACGAGAAAAGTATATGAAGAATGAGAAAGTCCCTGGTAATCTTGCTCTTATCTCTGAATGACTTGAACAAATGTGTACACGCATACAATTTTCCTCAATTTTGTTTTCATTTCATTGCGAGCTTCACATAATCTGGAGGAATAATCTTCTTTTTGGCCTGCAATGCAAGAAACAATCTACGATTCCTTGTTCATAGTTATATATTTTAGAATAAACCTTTTTCCGTGCGTGTGTTTAGTTTTGTCAATAGTTCACAGCTTGGTTTATATCAGTCAAATGAATCCTAAGTTTTTCTACAGTTTTCGAATTTCGTATGGACTTGCAATGACAATTTAATCAAAAGAGTGAACTTGACTTGGCAGATGAGAAAGAGGGAACTGCTGGTAAACGCAGAGGTCGTCCAAGGAAGAAGAGGAACATTGAGGGGAAAAGACTGTTTGAAGGACACAGCTCAGGCGAAGAGGAGGGTTCCATTAGCGGATCAGATCAAGAGGCACAAGAAGAAGAAGAAGAGGAGGAGAGGCATGATGAGGAGGAAGATGATGAGCCTTTGATTAATTCGATTAGGGCATCTTCCAAGTTGAGGTCTTTGAAAGTTGCACGGGATGAAAATAAAAGCCAGGCTAAGTCGGGAGGTTCTGCTCCTAAAACATCAGGTATGCAATTGTTTATTCAGGTTGTGCTTTTAAAACATCAAAACCTGATTATGGATTCATCTTTGCTTACAACCATAATCCAATGACTGCAACGCATAATCACAAATGCCATTTCAGATCTATGTCATGTTCATATTTTATTCTAAGTTCTTTACCTGCAGGTGCATCAAACTAGCCACAGCTCACGTGTTGATGATATTAGGATACAAAATTCTACATCTTCAGCTGCTGCTGTCACTTTTCGAAGAGAGAGTGATAGAACAAACGAATATGTAGTAAATATATTTGCATGAGTTTTTGTAGTGAGGAAACCTGGACATGTACAGATACAAAAAAAAAAAAACAAGCAGATGGATTAATTGAAGCACTATGCATCGTCAGGTATGGAATCCTTAATTAAGCACTCGTTCGAGCTGGGTTACAAGTAATCATGGGAGGTGATGATAACAGGTGTAGCATTGTTTTCTTCGGGAAATATAATAGAGGAGTGGTAATTTTTTTGCAACGCCATTTATTTAGACGTTTTGGTTTGTTTAACATGCTTAATGTTATCATCAATTTTATTGCACTCTCGTTTTTGGCGCTTTTTACTTTCTTGGTCACCATCATTTTATAAATCACTAAATGCAAAATAACTATAGAAAAACCTTTATATTTCGTTCATTTTTTTTAAGTGATAGAGGGTGTTTCTCTCCATAAGTTAGTTTAGTGTTTCTCATAACTTTTTTCAATTTAAAAAAGTTAATGTTAAGTTAGAAGTAGTAAATAGTTACTTTTAAAAAGTGATGTTTCTTCTAAATTACTTTTTGATTAAGTAAATTACATTATAATCCTCATTATATTCAAAACCTAATACCTTTGTATAAAGTATGTTTTTTTTAGTCTTTTCAAGATTTAACAACTTACAAGTGATTTAGAATTTAGTTTTGAAAAACACTTTTAACGGTTTACAAGTGATTTAAAATCAGTTTACAGAAACACTTAATTACTTATTTTTAAACTCCTTAATTGTTAGAAAATACTTTTAAAATATACGTCATAAATTTAGAGAAACACCATTTTAAATAGGAAAATGTACCTTTTGTTCCAACTGCTACTCTTTCAATCTGAATTTTTCTTCCGTTAAAAATGCATAATAAATAAATGTTTTCTTGATTTTACGTTCCATGTTTTACGTGGATATTATTCGTATATTTAAAGAGGATAAAATACATGAATATATTATTAAAGTGGCAATTTGCGGGGTTTTTATATTGGGGACCAGGTTCTCCACTAGGATGAGGACGCAACCAATATAAAAACCCCAATTTGCGATGTTCAGTTTGCCTGACACGAGAAAATATTAAATAATATTGTGTTTTCTAGGCTTAATTTACTCCTGACTTTACTACAGAATAATAACAATAACAATAGATCAATAAAAAAAAACCCATAATTGAATAGATTAAGGTTACGGTTTAAAACTTTAAATCATAGTCGCATTCCTTCCATCTGGACATTTAGTCATTGTATTTCAAGCTTTCATTGAGGAGGGAGGATAAAGTTTTAGCTTTCTTCTTCTTCCTCTTCTTTTTATGGTTTTGTATGTTTTTTTAATTAAATAATATGTAATTGTTATTTTTTAATTTTTACGATGAAATCGATTTCTTCAATCATATATTTGATGCTATTTATTTCAATCTTAATAGTTTTATCATTGGATTGGATTTTGTCGACCTTAGACAAAACATTTTGTTGATCTTTTACAGTTGGCGCACAGTTTTATCTCTTTAAGCAAGATCGTTCTAGATTTGCAACAACCATTTATGTTATGACATGTACATAAGCTTTTATGGTTATGGATGGAAAACTTGTGTTGATATTAAAGAAAATATAAATTGCAAAGTTTATTTTTTTTGTTATTCAATAAGTGTTTGCCAAATGGCATGTTTATTTTGTGTAAAACCAATGTTATTATGTTTATGATTTGTTGTGTTTTGTCCGGATATTAAAAATTTTGATTTCATGTTTAAAATAATTTCTGAATAATCCATATTAACCGTGTGTGGATCACGATACATAATTACTAAATAGAAAAACTAATTATTACATCATATTAATCCACCCATTATAATTTTCTCTCGTTGTGTACAGTACGGAATATATTTTCTTTAATAAACAACAATAAATTAATTGCAAAACTAACGGCGTCGTTTATTTCAAATCAATGAAGGAAACGAAACTCAATGCCTCAACCGAACGAAACCCCACGTTTAGCAGCCGTCACAGTCTCTT
>CAOJBI012676569.1:0-17740 GCA_948277035.1 Euphorbia corollata
AAATTTATGGAAAAGAGTTTATAATAACTTGGCTGCTAATTGCCATTTTTTAGTCTTAGAATGAGACGATGCAAAGAATATTTTAATGAAATGGAAAATATGAAGGGTTGTTGGAGAGAGGATTTGAAGGGAACAGCATCCTCCCATTTACAGTCTTCTATTGAGTTTAGCTTCCCACCAATTTGGTGCCCAACTGATTTTACATACCACTCACAAATAATTCTGATATTAAAGTAATTCAAATACTTACTTTACTTATAAACTCATTTCTTCCTTTCAAATACAAAATTATCTTATCCATCATGTATCATTTAAAATACTCTTTTCTCATTTTCTTTCATTTTTAATTCTTGTAAAACTCGCTTCCAATCATAGCATAAAGAGAATTACACGAACTAAACCTAATTGAAATTATTTGATATAGTTATGGGTTCTAACATGCAATGATTTAGAGTATTCAGCTTGGTTCTCGATTCTTAGAGACAAATCCAAAATATATGGATCATCAAACAAAATTATATGAAAAATTCAAAAGTTAAATAATAAAATTTTAGAAATGAATTAAATTTGATGCATTAATTAGAATAGAATATTTATTATGTAAAAGTAAGTAAGTTTATCTTTTAGAAATAATATAGACGAAAAGAATAGATAATTGTTTGACATTATGACCTCAAAATAATTTCATTTTTTTAAACTGATCAAACTGAAATATTTAGACTTTTCAAAAAAAAAAACTGAAATATTTAGATCTAGTTTGGTCCGAATTAAATTTTAGGGTAAACTTCAAAAAAGGGACATGTGGTTTGGGTCATTTTCAAAACGGGTCTTGTGTTGATTATTATGGATCTCAAACGTGGCAATGGGCAATTTGGAAAACTTAATATCCAATACAAGACCCGTTTTGAAAAGGACCCAAACCACAGGTCCGTTTACCCTAAATTTTATCATGTTTGGTATTAGTTCCGAACCAACTAATGCTCTCTTTAGTTGTTAGTAAACTTTTAGAAATAAATATCCTTATTACGATACCCGTTTCCTTTTATTTTTCAAAATTGATAAATTTATTAAGTTATGACTTTTGTATCTTTTAAATTTTAAAATGTCACTTCTTTCCATTACCAACTTATATCTATCTCCTATTTATTGCAAGAGAAAAAAAGATAGAAAATGAATTAGTTATTTAACGTAATAAATAGAAATGAAAAAAAATTCTAAACATTTTAACAAGGACCAGACTAATAAATTATTTTAAAATTTATTATATCATACGTGACGTTTTAGATTGTTGCTTACATTAAATAAAAAGTAAGATCTACGCAATTCGAATGTGATTCGAACCTTAAACCTCTGGAAATCATAAAAATCTAGTTTAAAATACTAGGTTAAAACATTAGTCAATTTGTCATCAATTCATATAGGAGAAAAATGTGTGACACTTGAACAGTGTTGTTCTTGAGGGAGGGCAACTTTGGACGGCTGTTCAGGAATCAGGATCCATTAATGATGTTTCCCTTAAAAATTTTGATTAAATGTTGGAGATTCAATTTTTAAATTTAAAATGCCAATCTTTTTATTATCATTTTCAAATTTGAAAACATTTTTATTATTAGTAACGGGTTATCGAAATTTTTTCTTTTCAGTAACCTTATAAAATGTTAGAGATGGACCTGCTGATGAGTAGTTATAATTAAATTTCGTAGAAACACTACTTAATTAAATTGATACGAACGGTGCTATTTTTAATTTCCCAAGCAAATGATATTCATTGAAGAATTGATTGTAAATGAAAATAAAAAATCAATGAAAGTCCATCAACCTTTAGTATAAGTACATCTTCTGACCATCACATTTGTGCTTTTTTGTTTACAATAATGTTGATTTGATACATTTAGTTCCTGCTGTGTGACAATTAAGCATATTTGGCCATTATTATTTAGCACTACATAAAAAAATTAATACTCTGTAGTCTAAAGTCTCCCCAGTTTATCTACTTCCTATATACTTCAAGTTTAGGAGTCAGTTGCTTAACCAGACTAATTCACAGAACAAACTGTAAAACAAAAAAGTCAAACGTTAGAATGATCAAATTTCAGATGGTTAAAGTAACAAAAAAAATATATCATTAATACCGGACCAGAAAAATGTTGGATTTATTTCACAATAAATCATAAATTGTGGGCTGAACATGTAAATAACGATTATGCATGTTAGTCATAATAAATAGCCAAAATAAGTTTGTAATCAAATACTTAAATAATGACCATTAAGGTGTCAAATCGATCATATAAATAAAGTATATGGCCATATTGCAAGTTTAAAGGCCAAAATGATAATTTACCAATCCAGTTTTATATAAATTAAGTGTTTTGGTTTCCGGAAAATGACAAGTGTTTGGTTAAGAAATGAAACCGTGATCCTAGAGGTATTGTAAGCTCAGTGAGCAAATTTTCAAAAAAGTATTTGGTTTCTGGAAGAACATAATCGAAATTTTTACGCTGCCCTTCGATTTTTTTATTGATCGTCTAGAAGATCAATTTAATCTTTGGTTAATCAATTTATCGTTCGTCAATCTATATCGAGAACATCGAATTGAGATACATTTCCAATTATATTTATTTATTGATGAATTAACATGAACGATCCTGAATTTTCGATTTCAGAAATTTCTTTCAAATAACTTTACTTAGGGGCGGACCCAGAGGTGGAAGTGAGGGGGGGCAGCAAAAATAATTTTTCCCAATGCTCTTGCAAGGATTCAATCCAACACCAACAGGGGGGCTGTTTCAACACCCCAATCATCTCTTCCAAGTTAATTTCTTGTTACTTGGGTACATACATACATATATATATATATATATATATATATATTAATACTAATATTTTTCAGATCCAGGGGGGCTGTGACCCCCTTTCCCTCCTATGTAGGTCCGCTTGTTTCAAGGCTCCCCTTCACTAAACATACATAGAATTACATAAAAATTACTTCACGATAGATATAATGGGTGTGTTTGGAAACCCAAATTTTAAAGGAATTCAATTGAATTCATTTCATTTTTACTTACAAAAGTTACAAACCTTCTCTGTAAAATGAAATGAATTCACTTGAATTCATTCAAATTTTAGATTTCCAACCACACGCAGTATGAGTTGATAAATGATACGAATTCTAGTAATTTTAGTACCGTTGTATATTTTTCTAGTAATTTTATTTTTCCTTCTCATCATATGGACAAAGTTAGCTCCTTTTTGGCTTTTCCCAACCAAATAAAACTGTACACAAAGTAATAAGTTGGAATTATCTCAAACCTACGGTTAACAAAAGAATTTGAAATCACATTTGTCAATTATAACTCAACGCTGTATTTTCAATGAATCAAAACACAATGTCATGTCAAATGGTGTAACAATACTATCCGTTATACTCCGAAGAAGTGAGGTCTTTGAAAACATCGAGCAAAGGGAAAACGCGGTTCAAACGCTTAAACGAATCTTCCGATATAGCATTCAAGCTAAGGAGACTGTTAGCCAAATCCATGGCTTCGGTTCTTAATCCCAAAAAGCCAATACCTTCAATCAACAAAGTGTAGGTAGTTTCATTCGGATGGCAACCCTTTTCGATCATTGTTGCCAAAACTTCAATAGCATCATTCACTCTTTGTGCCTTACACAACCCAAGAATGATAATGTTATAACTAACAACATCCGGCCGAAATCTACCGTTCTGCATGTCGACCAACAACCCGATAGCTTCATCCACCATTCCATCTCTACATAAGCACGAAATTAACGAATTATAAGTAATCTCGTCAGGATCAATCCCGCTCCTAAGCATTTGCAATATCATCTCCAAAGCTCTATACTTGTCGCCATAACTCCACAATGCACTGAACATTGTGTTGTAAGAACTTACATTCGGAGGACATCCGATCTCTTCTAGCTTCTCGAAAACTTCGAAAGCATTATCTGCGTTCCCTGTCTTACACATACCGGCCATAATTGTGTTATAGTTCACAATATCAGGCAAACAATCGTCAGAAACCATGTATTCCAAGAATTCCGTTGCTAGATCTAATCTACCCTCTCTACAAAAAGCAGCTATTAGCGGATCGTAACAGTAAGCGTCGGGCTTAAGTCCCTTACTTTTCATAGATTTTAACAAGTTCACAGCTTCCTCAACTCGGCCATCTCGACACAATGTGGCGATTAGAATGCTGTGAGTAACAACATTTGGCTTGCAATCTCTTGATATCATTTCGGTAATCAAGTTTTCGCCTTCGTTCCATTTCCCTTGGCTAAGAAGTGCACGCAATAGGATATTGTAAGTGATTACATCAGGTTCACAACCTCGAGAACTTAAGCTACGAACAAGCTCGAAAGCTCTATCAACCATCCCTTCTTTGCACATTCCTCTAATGATTGCATTGTATGTGAAAGTGTCGGGTTCAAGCCCTTCCGATAACATCTCCTCAAAAAGCTTCATTGCTTCATCAATCCCGCCTTCAAGAATCGTTGCCTCGATTAAAATCGTGTAACTAATCACAGTTGGTTTGCAGTTGTCTTTCAACAAGTCTTGAAAAACTTGGAAAGCCAAATCGAGTTTTCCCCTAGTGCAAAAACTCCCAATCATTATATTGTAAGTAACAACATCAGGCGAAAAGCCCTTACTCTTCATCCTATCAAGAACTCTGCTAGCGTTATTGAACTGGTTAGCCTTACAAAACCCACTAATCAAAGCATTATAAGCAAAAGTATCAGGCTTTCCATAAGTTTCAAGAATCTCCATAACTCTAATAGCCTTACCGCTATTTCTTGAATTGAAAAACCCTTTAATAAGCTTAGTACACAAAATTACATCAGGCTTGTAGCCTCTGTCAACCATGCGTTCAAGAAAGTAAAGGGATTCACTGTACTTGCCTGCTTTACAAGACCTGTTGAGGAGTTTGATGAGATGAATCTCTTTGAAATCAGAAGATAAGGAATGGGTTTGCTTTGTTTCAGGAGAAGCCCTGACCGTTGGATGAGTTGAGAGGAGTTTAGAGGCGTTGAAGTGAGGGTTTCTGAAGCCAAAGAGAGTGGTGTGAAGTGGCCACTTTGAAAAAGGTTTGAGCTTTTGGGTGGAGCAAGGGATGCTGTGAGAGATCAATTCTATGGTATACAGAGTCATGTTAATGGTTAACAATGGTGTATTTCGAAGCCCATGGATTTATCTTCAAGACAAAGCGAGAGAGAGGGAGAGGGAGAGAGAGGGAGAGAGAGAGAGAGCTTATGAACTTTTGAAGACAATAACTTGTTGGATTTTCGATAGGATTTACAGTACATACGTTGTAGATAAGGAAGAGGAAAATATCTAAATTGAATTTGGTTTTGATAGGATTTACCGTACAACTAAAATCCATCTAAATTGAATTGGATAAATGATTAAAATTCATTTAGAGGGATAGTGGACTAGGTGGGACTAGAATGTCTTTGGAGTCGATCTGTGTCTAAAAAAGCACCAAGTACTAATCGATGGGGCGAAACACGAGCAAAATATATTTTAAAACTTAATTTTTAATTTAAAAGACCTGGTCCGCCTCGAATTGCATAAACTCATAAGCCTAAAATGGGAAGACGGTTTTCGAAAATTCCTACCTAGACTAGACTTACTTTTAAACACTGTTTTAAAAATCCCCGCCTAGCTCCGCCTAGGCCCCGCCTAGGCGCTATTTTAAGGGTCACCGTCTTACACCGACTAGCGCCTAACCCCGTTAACTAGCGCCTAATCTCCGCCTAGGCCCCGATTAATCCCCACCTAGGCCCCGACTCCGCCTAGCTCCCGCCTGGCGCCTAGCGTTTTTTAATACACTGCTTTTAAAACGCTTGAGCCTACAAGGCAATAAAAAGTCAAGTTTTATTCATGGCTGTCATTAAAATTTACAGGACATTGCCTTTAATATTGGTAGTGAGGAATAGACCTGTTCGCGGGCCGGGCGGCGGCCCGAACCCGTTTCAATGGGTCGGGCTTGAACATTCATTTTTTAAAAAAGCCCGGTCCGAGCCCGACAAAACCCGAAGTTTTATGGGCCGGGCTTGGTTTTTATATAAATACCCAAGCCCGGCCCGAGCCCGGCTCGACGAATAAATTTTTTACTTTTTATATATTTATATATTAAATCTATACGTGTTTTAAACTTTTAAAAAATTTATTCTATTAAATTTGAGTACTTAACTACAATAAATATTATCAAATATTAAAGATTTTAATTAAATGATATAATTATAAGTAAAATTTAAATATATTTTACGTATTTTATTTTTTTCTATTTAATTTAATAATGAAATTCATGAAAAAAATAAATGTCCACGGGCTTGGACCGGGCCTTGTAAGCCTGGCCCGGGCCCGGTCCGAGCCCGAAGTTCTAAAGTATGGGCTTAGGTTGATGTTTTTAATGAAAAGCTCGTCAAGTCCGGCTCAACCCGCCCGATAAACAGGTCTACTTAGATTTAGCATTGCTTTTCATACAGTGGAACAATTCACTGATCCGATAGTTCAAACTTCAAATGGATTTGTTATTGGACCCAACCCGACCCGACGAGCCACGACTTTATACAGAAATGGCCCCAATGACTCCCGCCAAAAACCAAACCAAATTAGATGAATATGGGATCAAACTCTTTTTTTTACCATTCTCTTCCTCGATATCTTCTCAATCTTCTTCAGTTTTCTATTACTCATAACTCTCAAAAACTCATCCACCAATGTCATGCCCGAATCCTGCTTTTTGGTTTCTCTCAGAATTCCTTTTTGGCTTCTAAACTCATCTCTGCTTATGCTGTTTTCGGCATCCCTGTAGTGTCGCTACGTGTTTTCAATTCGCTTGAGCAAAAGTGCGTTTATTCTTGGAATTCTCTTATTAATGCTTATGTTAAAAACCAGGCATATGATGAAGCTGTGCATCAGTTTTTAACAATGTGTTGCTCTGGTTTGTTGCCAGATGATTATACCCTTTCCACTTTATCAAAGGTTTGCAGCGAGATTGCTGACCTAAATACAGGTAGAGTCATTCATGGTAAAGCTCTGAAAATTGGGTGTGATTTGGATCTTATTGTTGCCAATTCTATTATTTCTATGTACACTAAATGTGGGGATTTGGGCGCGTGCCACAAACTGTTTGATGAAATGCCTGACAGAAACATTCGTTCGTGGAATATTGTTATATCTGGATATTGTGATACGGGGGACCGAAATTTCGATGAAAATATATTCAGTATTGTTAGAAGCATGCAAATCGAAGGGTTGAAACTCGATGAGTTTACAGTTTCAAGTCTTTTGCTTTTGTGCAATTGTGTCACTGAGAAACCATATTATGGGAGGGAGCTCCATGGATACATAGTGAGAAGTGAATTGGGTCGGGGCTTCAGCTCTAGTTCAGATGTTCATTTGGGATGCTGTTTGATTGATATGTACTCAAGGATTAAGAAATTTGAGTACGGCAGGCGAGTATTTGACGCAATGGAAAGGAGAAATGTTTATGTTTGGACAGCTTTGATCAATAGTTATGTGCAAACTGGAGATCCGGAAGAAGCATTGGCTCTTTTTCGTGAATTGCAGCTAAAAGATGGAGTTAATCCTAGTAGTGTGTCACTAGTGAGTGCTCTTCCTGCTTGTAGCTCACTTGCTAGTTTAACAAGTGGGAAACAAATTCATGCGTATGCAATTAAGAGACAATTGAATTGTAAAGCATCTTTAAGCAATGCTTTGATTGACATGTATTCCAAGTGTGGCAGCTTGAATTATGCTAGAAGAATATTTGAAGATGGATCTTTTTGTAGAGATGCGATCTCTTGGAGTTCAATGATATCAGCATTTGGATTGCACGGGAAAGGAAAGGAATCTGTGCACATATATGACAAGATGCTTCAGCTGGGGAATAAACCTGACATGATTACAATAGTTGGGGTTCTTTCTGCTTGTGGAAGGACGGGATTGGTTGATGAAGGCCTTCGTATCTACAACTCCGCAATAGCAGAATATGGAATTAAGCCTACAGTCGAAATTTGCGCTTGTGTTGTGGATATGTTAAGTAAATCAGGAAAGCTTCAAGAGGCATTGAATTTCGTTAAAACAATGCCCATGGAACCCAGTCCAAGTATCTGGGGTGCTCTTGTTAGTGCTTCCATAACACACGGGAATCTAGGGATGCAAACTCTTGCTTATAGATTCCTGGTTCAGTTAGAGCCTGAGAATCCATCAAATTATATTTCGCTCTCAAACGTGCATGCTTCTGCTAGAAGATGGGATGTCGTGGAAGAGGTGAGAACATCAATGAAGGAAATGGGTTTAAGGAAGATTCCTGGGTGCAGTTGGATAACCATTACAAACACAACTCATTATTTTTATGCTACTGACAAATCACATCCTTGCTCGAATTCAATCCATGAAATGCTCGATAGCCTTGTATTATTGATGAAGGGAGTCGACCCACCCTTCCTTTGATTTTCAACCACTGATGTAAATATAAAATTTTGTATTGTTGATCATTAGACTTTGTAATGAATATTCGGTCTTTAATCCAAGAAAAAAGATTACATTTTTTTATCATGTTTTCACACTGCATTTCTTCATTATCAAATACCGAGAAGTCATAGCAGAAGCTCTGTTACATTTTCTTTTGGTAAGGGTATACCAAGTTACAACTGTTGTACAGAAGCATAATAGATGAATTCCAAACTACAGAACAAGAGAATTTAAGATAAAAGTGAAAAGAGATGCTATAATTCATTGGCCACCTCCATGCTTAATTACACTACTAAAGCAGCTGGATTTGATAATTTCAGTGACGCATTAGCTGCACCATTACAGTATGACTATGGCAATGACCACTAAAGATAGCTCTTGATACTCAACCATGCAACATCAAAAGAGCACTGATGCTTCTGAAAACATTTATAGGATCTTGTGGGACTTTTGAATCACTCAACGGGCGACTTTAATCTTCTTGTTGCTGACTTTTGGCAGCTGACCTTCTCGGCCATCTTATCATTCCCACAGCAAACGCACCGAAACTTGAGATGTTCCAAAATTTTCACTTCTTGCTATAAAAGAAAAAGCTACTCGGTTCCTAGTGAATCATCTATCTCTATATCTCAGATTCTCTTTCTCGACGATAAACATAAATGGAACCTAATACTACCCTTCCAATCCTTCTATTCTTACGACTTCTTCTGCTCAAACTTCTCTTTCTTTCCTTATCGACAATGGGTTGGGAAGGTACATATCCAACCCAACCCAGAGGCAATATTGCTGCGATGAATTGTATTAAAATTCCCACAGGCAGAGTTGAGTAATCACCGGCAGTTATTCCCATCAAGGAAGCTAGGCCAACACCCAAAAACCCACTAACAATAGAAGATAAACACAAGGTTGATGCCAGGAAAGATGTAAGAGATCCTTCACAACCCTTTGGACATAAACTAGCCAGTAGCACTGAAAAGGGTAGAAGCTTAAACTGCGCAAGAGTTTCTGCTAACCCCGAAAAACAACAAACAAATACCTCATTTGGAATTCCCAGTTTAAGATTAATCTGTCTCACCAGAACAAAATCAAGAAGAAGAGACGAAGCATACAGACACTGAACTGCAGCTATCAATTTCCTCATGGACACCTCTTCCCAGTAACGGTCATACAATACAGTCAAGGAAAGAAGCATCAACTGTCCAATTACACGAGACATTCCAATAATTGAAGGATCAAGATGAAGACATTGTGTTTGATAGCAAAATATCGAACCTGAGAGAACTGGGACTGTGGCAATGGAAGCTACAACCCAAATAAGAGGGCAAGAAACGGCATCTTCACCCAATGTCATTTTGAGATCAGCGAGCTGTTTTTTAATGCTTTCCCAGATTGATTGCTTTGCTAGACTTTGCTGTGATGGTATTCCTAAACCAAGAGCATCCTCCCTCGCTGATGACGAAATTGCCAGTTGAAAAGATAACAGAGTGGCAAATACGAGAAACATGATATTTGGAGGTGCTTTCAGTAAGCAGAATCCCCCAACTAAGTTTCCAAGTATTCCACCCACAGCTGAAGCCATAAAAGCATATGACTGGAGGCCTCTCATTCTGTGCCTTTGGCCGTATTCTGCAACAAGAGCATCGTTTGCAACTTCTGTAATAGATGCACCAAGATTACTGAGAAGGATACACGCCACAACTGTTGGGAGAGCTTCACGTACAACTGGGATCAATGCCAATGGCCCCCAAGATAAGACCTGCAACAAGACTGACAAATAGATTCCTATGAGTTAGTCTTTTAAGAAATTTTTTTATCTCAGCTTGGAATAAGATTTCTTCGCTCCCTAATGCATCTTAAGTATTTCTGTTATTTGCACAACCATAACATTAACAAGTCAGCTAGAAACGCAAATGAAAGCTATAGAGAAGAGAAACAAAGTTTTAATCGTTTAAAAATTATGAAATTTTTTCGCAATATGGTGTCTAACATAGAAAGTCTATATCTTGGGAAAAAAAAAAGGGAAACAGTAGCTTCAAATCTCAGTAACCCTTTAAAGGTAGTCCAAATGAGTAATGAATGTGGACCAAGTAACAATGCACTCTTCCCATGAATCTGAGATTTGAAGTTAAGTGCAGTTTCCAATACAAATTGGCAAAAGCTTTGGACATGGAATTTGACACAGAACTTTTAGAGTGTGGATAAAAGAAGAGAAATTACAAAGCAAGGAAGGTATTTAAAACAGAGAATCGAACAGTAACATAACAAACACAACTAATAAAATTAAAAAAAATAGAGCTATGAACATAACAAACTACGCAAATGAAATGATCTATAAGAGAAACACAAAGAAAGAAACAAACTAACCTCCAAAGAGTATATAAGGAATCCTATGAGAATTTCCAATGTAAATAGCATCAGAAAGAATTCCATAAAGAGGTTTAGCCACCATTGGGAGGTTGCCAGAATTCTGCACAATCTGCAACAATGATGGCTGAAGACTAAGATAATGTGCCATATGAAAGTTGAGAGCCAACCATGGAAAACACCTAAAACCCTGCATCCAATACCCAAACCCACATAATAGCCCCATTTGTTGGCTACCCACTTGGGCAAAGCTTCTCTTTTCCTCATATCCTCTGCTTGAATTATTCCCTTTCTGAGTAAAAACTGGGTTTAGGGTTACTAGTCCAAAAAGATGGGTTCTTAGCTTAGCAGGATTACTGGCGGTTTTAGGATCTTTATTGTTTAAAAAACACTGGATTGGCCTCAAACGAAACCTTGAAGGAGGCAAACGAAACCTTGGATGTTCTGGAAATAGTGGCATAATTGGGTTTCTAGAAGAAACTGGGGAAGAAATAATCATGGTGAATTTGTGTAATGTAATGTTTGACTCCAAAGAAACTTTATGACGAGGAGAAAGAGAAGCTGCAAAAAGAAAGAAAACCCAGTTAATAATGAAAGGAGAAAGAATATAATAATTCAAGAAATGAAAGATCCAGAAACATAGACACAAGGGCTTTTCGTTTTGAACGTTGGGGAAGAGTATTCTAGCACTTGATACCTCAATTTTTGTTGGAATGCTAATGACTAGAGGAGGATCTAAAAGGGGCCCAATGAATGGTAGTACGTACAGAAGAGGACAGAGATGGTGGGGCAATGAGAGTGATGAAATTATGAATTCATAGGAGAAAAATGCTGAAGAAATCGGAGAATGGGACCGAGACAATTGAAGAGGATTTACTTGAACCGCTAATTTGCAGTCTCACTCGTATGTCTCCAGATGTTAAGGTGGTATTGGATCCTTTTCCCAACATAGATGTTTCCAAGGAATTAAAGATCCTTCTCTTGCCTACTTTGAGCAGTTTACAAGTCACCTGCTAGAGACTTCTAGTTCAAATTTGGACGGCTGCATATATTTTTATTGTCTTAATCATTCTTAAGCCTGTCGTCTCTATAATATTTGAACTTGTAGAATATCAACTAATGTTATTACAGGGTTTAATAATGTATATTTAGATAATTAAGAGTTAAAAAGGTACAGAAAAATATGCGATATGGTTTGATGCTTTTTACAATATATTACACATAAAGGTTTTTAACTTTATTAACATTAGCACGCTTTCTATTTATGTAAAATGCAACATCTACTAACTAGAACATAATATAGTTTCTGATATAGTTAGAAGGTTTTGAAGTTCATAAAACGAATATCAACTAGGCTTTCCAAGGAAATTGTATATACAAAAGGTCACGATCTTGTTTCATTTCACAAACATTGTTTCAATAATAACTTAACGGATCATATAGTCTACAAGAGAAAAGATATCGCCTTTTTTACCAATATTACTAAAATAAATAACCATAAGCCCAGGAGCCAGAAACCTTGAGACAGAATGCCCATTGGTAGAGCACAAGGTTGGGTGGTAATGGGTTTGAGCACGGTGAGCGAATCTATCTTCCTTCTCTGCCCAAAGACTATCTGTGCTTCAACACTGATAAATATATGGTTGATCAATTACATTAAGCTTGATGACATAAAAATCTTATATCTGCTATGCCATGATCCTTACAGCTTAATATATGTAACTAACAACCAAATGGGTTTTTACAATTACATTGTAATTTTCATCACATTACAAATTTGATTGCATGCTGTTGCCTTTCTGCCTAGCGCCTACCAAAAAGAAAAGGTTCTTCTATTATAAAGTAAATAATACCTATATATAAAGCATGATATCCACTGAAGCATCTCTACAGAAATTGAACATCATGGAATCAAATCAAAGTTGTTCTCCAATAATGAATGAACTTCAGCAAGGGAAGACACCTTGAAATCTGGTTCCGCTTTCAGATTGGTAAAATCAGTTGAACTATACCTTCCCTTTTCATCTAGCAAGCAAGTAATTGCTCCGGCTCTTTTCCCACAAACCACCTGAAATATACATAACAATCAATCAACTTTTATTTAAAACCTCATTAACCCAGTAGAATTGTCCAAGTAGTAACAGAACAAGAATAAATATAGTCCTATGATGAGGAAGAATGATTGTATCTTGTCACTCAACTGTCAGCAGCAACAAGAATCCAGTGTTTTGATACTGTCGTCAAAACTATTAATGCAAGTGTCAGAAAATATTGAGTTCAAGAAAGAAACTTATACTCACGTCATCTTTAAGACTATCACCAACCATCATGACTTCATTAGGCTGAACTTCCCAAGTGGAACAAATATGCAGAAGAGGTGCAGGATCTGGTTTATAAGGGCGGAACTCCCTGCTTAATGCTGGAGAGAACAACACCTGCAAATATGGTCAATACGTTTAAAAATCTAATGCTCATGATAATGTTAATTCACATGCAAAGATTAGAAAAACTGAGCATCTGCTAAGTGCACAGGTCACATTTCAAAGCCAGTTGCAAAGAGTACAGATCAGCACTTGATAAAGGAGTGTGTTCACAGCTCAGACCAGGCCAGCAATATCCAAAGGACAATTAAGCAGAACTAGCTACCGTTAAAAAAATTCCTGGAAAGGCCGAAGGGGGTTCAAAACTTCAAGCCCACAAGAACGGAGAATCAAAGCATCCATGCTATTCACGAAACCTTGAACTTAATATTCAAGATGTTCGAATCACAAATACTTACATTTCATGATTAATGGCCGTCACTCCTCAAGAACGTGAGCAATGTTTTCATTCAGGATTGACAATGACATCTATAATGGCATAAATGGTGAACAACACAGTGACGTATTTTGCATCCCTACATGCATCCATCACGACTCACGAGGACTAAACTCAATCTAAGAGTTTGGACTTTTGAACATTTGAAGAAGTTCGCCAACACAATTCTAAGCACTTGTTCAAGATTACGAAGAGCTACAGCATTTAGAAACTTGAAATATACTCAACAAATCTTTCAGATATATAAATTAAATTAAAACTCACCCCAGACCGGGAATGGAATAGATCCACTGCTTGCTTGACATTGCGAGTAATTAATCCTCTTCTGAATAGAAGAAAAACAATGTTCATTTAAATACCACACATATTAAATGGCTCACATATTTGCCTTCAGAAAACATCCTACAACTTAGAAAATGGAAGTAAACCATACTTATGATAAAAGTTTGAAACTCGTAGATGAGACTTTCCTTGCCCCGACAAGAAAAAGAATTACGTTTTAAAAAGTGCAGTTTCAATTATAAAATACCATCACATGAACACCATGTTATTCTATACCGTGAAGTCTAAATTGCCAAAAGCAATGAAATCATGAGCAAACTACATGAAGGTGAGCTTAAGACAAATAAGAAAAATATAACTTCGAAGGGAGAAAGGTTATGAAGATGGAAGCTTGACCTTAATTGCTTTGAATCAAGGAAACCACAGAGCTCAACTGCGCCTGCACCATAATTAACCCTAAAAATTGATTTTACATCCCATGGAAGTCCCAAAATTCAGAGAAGGCAACAGGGCAGCACCAATAAAAGAACTAACCAGGCATAATCTGGAGACGGTCAAGGCCCTGGCGCTCGTAATCAAGGATAACCTCGAGAGCCTTGCGCTGCTTATCAGGAGTCCAGTTCTCAATGTGGTGGAGGATGTCAATCCCAGTAGGATTTTCAGCTTTGATTCTGAAATACTCAACTTCTCCAAGAACCGCCTTGTACATTGCGGTGAAATCGATGACAGGGACAGTTAGGGTTCCGTCCATGTCGAAAACGACGCCTCTTAAGCGAGTTTTGGAGGCCATGGTGGAGTGGGAAAAAGGAAGTCGAAATTTGGGGGGTGTAGATTTTGGAAGGGAAAATGGTAGTTTGAGGTTAACGGAGAGTATGGATTTGGAAAGCAGAGATGATGACATGGGATCGAAAGTATTATTTGGTGGGAGATTTTCTGTTCATGGATTATTATATTATGTTACATTGTTGCTCTTTTTGCACGTTTTTCATCAATTCATAAAACATATGGCCCCTAATCCACAACTACTCTTTTAAGGCTGAATTGGCCCGGACACCCATCGCCCGCTCATCAACCTGCCACCACACCGTCCGATAAGAGAATTAAGAGACCAAGGTCATAACGGTGATTGATGATTGATCTATCCCTACTTATGCCACCTACGCGAGTGCTCGACACGTGGAGAATTTCAATAGCTGAAAATTCTATTTCTATTTGATTCATTCACGGAATATTGTCATTCAAAATTACATTTTCGATAGTTAATTACTTCACAACTTCACATGTATTGTTAGATTTTTACTCACAAAACTAACAAATTAGCCTTCATAAAAAAAAAAAAAAAAATTAGCCATTAAAAGCATCCAAAATATAGTAAAATCCAGGAGCAGGTATAACACCATCTTCAGTTGCCTCAAGAATAGGTACAACACCAGCGAGCAGCAACATTTTGAGCATTTGAAGCTGTTGGAAAAATATTGTACAAAAGTGGTTTTTTGTACATTATGTCGTGTCAATTTTGAGACATAATATACAAGGGTTAAAGTTGTAATTTCTATAATATTTTTTACATAAACGTGTAGCTTGCTACGTAAGCTTTCCAACGGTATATTATGTGCTCAAATTAATTCCATCAGGTAGGGACGTGCGCGTCGTGAATGCCGCCGCTCCGAAAACGATACCCACGGACCATCCGACTTTTGCGCCCGGATTAATTTTTCCAGCTCAGTTTAATTCGAAATTAAACGGTTCCATTCACTAATGAAGCAATTAAAGACTATTTTCTAACTTCCCTTATATGAACGAAGGCTGGGCTGTTCATTTTCCCATTTTTTGCCTCCGTGATAACAATTGCTCGCGGTTAGAGTTGTATCCTGGGAGACCGATCACCGGAGTACCGGCGAAATCTGCCTTAACGAAACTGACTACAGACCTCGGATTATTCATTCTCGAAAGGTTATTTGTATTTGTTTCGATTTTGTATTTGATAACATTGCTTAATGATCGTAGTAATGTTGTATCCTAATATGAGGTAGGCATTACGTATTGAAAATGCTAACAAATTTTTATAATTATCTTACACTAAAATCCAATTTATAATTATTGTTACAATATGTAATTAACAAGATTTGTGATAATGTGATGAAAGTGACGAGAGAGCATCACCACTAATTAATTGATTAATAAATAATTAATGTAATTATTGGATAGGTGTCTCTTCATTGTCACATAACTTGTATCAGTTTATATGTTTGATATGATCGATTGGATGTTCCCATATAATTTTCTGGATATAACACGGATCATGTTTTTAAAGGCCCTTTTCTCTTAACATATAATTGTAATATATTTATATATTAAGTTTTAAAGCATAATAAATACATAAGAAAATGTTTTTTTTTTGTAAAATAGGAAGTACAAACGAACGAAAAGAAGAAAAATAGTAGAAAAAACTACACTAAATTATAGGCAAATATGAAACTAAACGAAGAACAATAGTTTCCCTACAGTCCAACTCCAATAATTGTAAAAGACAAGACGGAGGTTCACTCAAGAGAATGACTCTTAAGGATGACTTGCAAGCTTCGCTCACCAAAAAGTGCGCACACAAATTAGCTTCTTTGAAATAATAGGTTGGGCGAATCGGATTCCAAAATAACATTATTCAATCCCATCGCAGAGATTGGACAAAGACCCATGAATGTTGCCCAAGTTTCTGCTAAGATGATGTTATGCATGAATCCGGATTTCCAAGAACCAAAATGATCTCGAACTAATAGAAACAGATAAATTGTCACAAGCTCCATCCACATTAAGCTTGATCCAACTCTCAGGAGGTTTCTCCCATGAAATCGAGATAACATCGGACTTTGAAACAAAACTCATACACAAAGTGTTAGCACTGTCCGCTCAGCCCAATGATGGTAATATTGCCTATTCGGAATGAGTGTTCTTACATAGGTCGGTATGGAACCAAATTCAATTTTAAAATAGTCATATTCTTTAATTTTAAGATTTATATTTTCCTAATACTTCAAATCCTATGTTTGTTGAGTCAAAATAGCCAAAATAGAAAAGTTGTCTAGAGTCCTGAAAAATCATAAAGTGCCACTTTTGGGGCTTAGATGATCGAATTTGGCCAAAATAAGGTGGGGCTATCGTTGGGCCTTTTCTGTCAAAATATGGCCAGATAGGTAAATAGCCGCACGGCTAATTACCTATGTGGGCCCCAAAGCCTTAAATGCCCTGGATTCGGGGGATTCGACTTATCTGGTAATTAGCCCGCGGGCTAATTACCTATATAGGCTATTTTTAGCCTCCCAGGATTTCCGGGATGCTAGTTACATGGGTAATTAGCCCGCAAGCTAATTACATAGGCAATTATCCCGCGGGCTAATTACCTCCATGCTATAAATAGGAGCGTTTTGCTCCATTTTGAGGGAGAACGAAAATTTTCTTACAGAGCTCGACTTCCGCTCTCAAGTTTTGGCTTCTAAACGCGTCCAAACCCTGCCCGTTCCAGGTATCAACTTGTTTCAATTCGTTCTAACACGTTTGAGCTTCGATTTGAATCAAGTTTCATCCATAAACTTCGATTCAAACTCGATAAATCTCATTTATTTTCATCAAAACTCTTTCAAACTCGAGATTATAGTCATAACTCGAGTTCAAATCACTCGATCTACGAGTTTATAGCCATAAACTTGCTAGATCTCGATTTTCAATCCAAGATTATAGCCATAACTTGGGTTAAATCTATTTTTCATCAAAGTTTCATTT